>CAJHUC010001348.1:0-85089 GCA_905146915.1 Ostreobium quekettii | reverse complement strand
TGTCGCTGTTAATGGTCCAGCTTCAATCGGAAGTTGAACTTCGCCTTGACTGGATAGTGTTGCAGTTTCCAGTGCTTGGGGTTGGGTGTTGCTCACTGGTGACCTGCTTTTCACCTTCATGAAGCACTGTGCTCTTGCTCAGAACGATGATGATGGAAATGAGGACAACGATTACCTCCCCGATGCAGACATTGGAACCCCAAGCGAAGACACAGGAAAGCAGGAATGCCATACTGCTGGTCAATCCAACATCCGCAGGCGGTTGGGCATCTCGGTAAGTCGCCAGTGGCCATTGCTGCACATGCCACACCACACTTTACTGAACTGAAACTGCTTACTGCATATGAGACTTCGGTGCCAAAATGGAGGCTATGTTTTTCGTGTTATGTGGCCATGGGACAGGGACACAGGACCTTTGGTGTTGTTGATGTCCCAGACAGTCTGTTTACAGCATTGCAGTGATAACAACAACAATTCTAGTCACTCCTGGATAACCTCCTGTTCTTTAACAGCGGGCACTAGATATTACCTCTTCTGTCAGCATAATGCCAACGCCTTTGACTATGTACTATTGTTTTTGAACAGGAGAAAGCTTAAGAATGCCATCAAGCTGTCCCCTTAAGTGTCGATTTGGTTTCTGTGATTGTGCAGGCCGACGCTGGCACTGGACCGACTGCCAGGGATGGCAGGAGGCGGTGGCGACGTACAGTAACAGGCAATTTGCGTGTCCCCCGAACAAGGTCCTCATCTCCTGGATCAGAGGATGTGAGTGAAACGTCCACCCGCAGAGTGCACCAGCCTCTGCGGACATCCGAGATGCTGAGGAGCATCGGTCTTGAGGTGAGAACCATCAGAATGCATTGCTGGATGCAGGGCTGCTTTAGATGCTGTTTCGTCAACTTGCGTTCTAGATGTCTCCTCTGCTGCCCTGACCAGGTGTTGGCCAGTGCAGGAAACTAGGCCGCAAAACTTTCTTTCATTTGCAATCGCAACTACAAGTGGGGCCAGGCGTGGTGCGCTCAAAATTTCCCCTTGCAAGTACTTGCTGCGCATGCTGTGCTGGACTGTGGGGATGATGCACGTTCCTATCATCCTTATCACTTGCTGGAAGTGCTGTGGTTTTCATTCAGTCATTATCCCAATGCCCTGCACCATGTAATGCTGTACTTGCTTCAGTGGACGGTCATGAAGAAACTGGCGTAGACAAGATTCCAGTATCAGGATAGAGGTATTGCTGCCAGAGTCCACAACAACGACAACAATATGTTTATGCTGCTGGGAGCGGAGCCGGGCTTGGTGAACGCCACATAATTAAGGAAATAACAACAACAATAACAACAAGAACAACAAACGACAGTGATGGGCATGTCACCAACCCTTCCATTTTCTGCACTGTGGGCGTCTGAGCACCATGAATGTGTGCAGCAGGGTGAACATCTGCAGCAGAGCAGTATGAAATCCACAAGTGAGCGAAAGTCGGCTCGAACGACTCCGACACAGGGGATTGTTACCAGAGCCAGGGCATCCAGCGGGCTGGGCCAGAGCAGCAAGGGCTAGGGCAGCAAGGACTGAGGCGCTGACTGGCGACGGGCTGGGGCGTCTTGCCATTTGCTTTGAGGTTGAATAGGGTTGTTGGAGGGGTTGACACATGACCATGTCTCCACATGTGAGGCTCTCGTCTACCCGAAAATGTCGATGAAAATGTCGATGCAAAGGGTTGGTGGCCGTAAGTGGTGGAAAATAGGTGCTGTGGGAGTGCAGAATTGAGCTATGCATGGCCTGTTCCATAGGAAGTTGCATCACATCTGCAGGGTGCGACCATTGGATGACATGGCAAGTCTGGAAATGATATTTCTGCTGTTGTTGCTGACGGTGTTGTGTTGATGAGCATTGTTGGCACCAGTGGGGTTGGACGCATATGTACCATGGAGAAGTGAAGTGTTTGTTTGGGTAGCAGACAAATGTGGCTTCTGCTTGCCATCAAGGATGGCAGAATAATATGCTTCTGATGGGCTTAGGGAACGTTTTGTGCAGTTTGGAAAACGATTCTTTCAGGAGAGTGGTCCGTTACAGAGATGCATACATAGGGAGTCAGGAGCAAAAGTGTATTAATTATCACAAAAACTCAGCCGCATTACATTTCATTTGTGCAATGGTGGTTATGTCCCGTTTTTGTTGTAATGTGCCATAGGGGGTTGTTCCGATTTCCGGAGCCCCCATGTGTTTTTCGGGCAGCGCTGTGTGTCTTGGTGCATATATCACACCCATACCTCGAATGTTTGGACTGCCAGGATGCTGAGAAACATCGCAGATCACATTTGTGTAAGCACGGCAAACACTTTCTGCTTGACCTCAGTGCCGCACCCAGTGGGCCGTATCAACCTTTCAGTCTGCGAAACATATCTGGCGATCCACTGCATGATTACTGTGACAGTGATGAGTTTGAGACTGGCTGGTGCCTCATCTGCGCCGACGAAGGTGTGACGAGGTGTTGGAGCTGCTGGCCGTACATGCCTTTGCGACTCATGCTCAGCCAGTGCCTGGCCCCTTGAGAGTCGCACACTTCAGGCCACCTGCACCCAAACATCATAAGCCTGCGATTTCACACTTTCAGAGGTGACCACTGGCGGGAGACTGCACATGTCCGTCCTGTCGCTGTACAGCGAGATTGGGCTGTTCCACCGCTCTTGATGAGAAGCATGCTCCCTGCGCTCGCAGTGGTAGCAAAATACAGTACTGCTGCAGCAGATGGCGTATGTCGAGCCGTTCGGGCGACCAGAACACTGTGGCACAAGCCACTAACGGTGATCGATACTTGGGTGGGTTGGCTGACCACTCAGCCAACAGCCAGGTGCACAATAGTTTACACACAGACAGGACACCCAGTGTCATTATTCGGGACAGCAGCACAGAGGGATTGCCCGCAGCACTTGCTCAGCCTCCGCTTTCTCAGCGAGCGGGGCCATCGGTGCGCGCAGCACCGACGCCCAGACCCCAGTGCGGGACGAAACGCTCGAACCGGGAAATTCGGCACACAACGGAGCCACCCGGCGAATGCAGGCCATGCGCACATCGTTGAAAGGTGGAAATCCCACCCAGCGCCACCCTCCAGTACCGTACATACCGTACATACCGTACGTACCGTACGTACCGTACGTGGGTTTTCCCACGTTTCCAGTCGGTAACAACGCGGGATTTTCGCGCTCCCCGAGGCGGGCCCCGCCCGGGGCCGAAACGACGATCGTCACCCACGCCACCGGTCCAAAAACGCAACGCGTTCCAAAAAGCGCAAATGCGCCGGAACGCAACATCTCGAGTCCGTCAAAACCCACCGGCTCCCCTCCCCCCCCAAGACACCCCACCCACCCCACGGCAACGGACTTCACAGCGCGCCCTTCGCCGTACCCCCCCCCTTCCCCCATCCCGCCGTCGCCGCCTCCCGCCCAGCAGCCGCAACCCTAGCCCGTGGCGCTCGCCGGCCATCCGTAGCAGCAGCGGGGCGCCCACGCCCACCGCCATGGCTGAGTTCGACGAGTGCGTAGTTATCCCACCACTCCGGACCTCAACTCGCCCTCCCTTTTCTGACGCTGACCCGTTGGCTGTCCGCCCCCACCCCAGGTACGACTACCTGGAGAAGCAACTAGAGCAGAAGGAGAACGACACCGCCAACAACGACTACCGGCACCGGCCGCCGCGCCACGAGGACGAGCGCCGGCCGCGGCCGCGCGACCGCGAGCGCAAGCGCAGTCGCAGCCGGCCGCGCGAGCCGGAGCGCGGGCGCGGCGAGAGGGCCCGGCGGCAGTCCCCCCCGCGGGGTTACAGGGACGGACGCGACCGGGGCGGCACCCGGCGCAGGCGGGATGACTACAGAGGAAAGCGGCGGTCGCTGTCGAGGGAAAGGAGGTGGGCGTGTGCCGGGATGTGTGTTAGAATCCCCAAAACACGGGACATGCAGAACCCCTTCTGTGTGTGTTGGGGGGGGGATCCCGGGGGTGTGTGGGGCGCACGAGGTGGCTTGCGGTCGGCACGGCTGCCGGCTGGGTTGTTGTTGGGCTGCTGGGTGCGGTGGCTGGTGGGCTTGGATCCGCGTCTGTGGGAATGCACCGGTCGTGGGCCGGCGGATTGGCGGAGACCGGCCGTGGGGTGGAGGTTGGCAGGGGGGCCAGTGAGCGCGCTGGGGGCCTTGGGTGCCCCTCATGTCTGTTCCTGGGTGCCGCAGCCTCCGCCTCGCCGTGCGGAGCGATTGGTTGGTTGGGAAGTTGTGTGCGGGCGTTGGAGCGGCCCCCGGCTGACCCCTATGCTGCTGCTTTCAACGACCAAGGCGTCGCAAGCAGCGAGCACACTTGGTATGTTTGCCGCAGAGGAAGACGTGCGACCAGTGGTCATCTCCCCTGCACAAGGGCATGTTCCACAAAGTGGTATTTCGGCGTCCCTAACAACGAGGTTTGCGACCGGCGTAGTCGCACCTCTTGGCACAGATGCACATGCTTGTTCCAGCCTCGTGTGGCGCCACACTTCACAGATTCCACAATAAGAATGGCCTTGTCCGACCCAAACAGCCTGCCGCTGTTTGTTTGCCACAGGAAGGAGAGGACGCCTCCAGAGGTTCGGGCCGCCCGGGAGCGCGAGAAGGAGCTGAGGGAACTGGAGCGTGACACACGGACGATATTTGCCTACAACCTGAACCTGAGGGCAGACGAAAGGGACATCTTCGACTTTTTCTCCAAGGCTGGCACGGTCATGGACGTGAAGATCATAATGGACCGGAACACAAGGAAGTCCAAGGGCTTTGCTTATGTGGAGTTTGAAAAGCAGGAGGATGTGCTGAATGCCTTGGCGCTCACAGGGCAGGTCTTGATGGGACAAGCGGTCATGGTGAAGGCGTCCGAAGTGAGTGGGCTGTGGAAGTCTTATGATTGCATCTGTTGTCCATGCCAAAGCAAAGCCGTTGAACCAGTGTTGGTGGTTACGGGCCCATAAATGGGCTTTTTTTCCTGGCTCGTCAACCCCATCGTACAGTACTGAATGTGCATTCACAGTTGTTGATGTGGATGTGCCGGTGCCTTGGTGTGGATGTGCCAGTGCCTTGATGTTGATGTGCCAGTGCCTTGTGAATTTTGTTGGATGTTGGATATCACAACTAGGCACTAAGTGCAGCTGATGTCAGCCATTTTGGGTTGCGGTGACTTTGCTCCCAGGACTCAGGCGGTGACACTGAGTTGCACTCTACCTTTGCAGGCTGAGAAGAACTTGGCATGGGAAGCCCAGCAGCAGCAGCAGCAGAACCAGGCCGCAGCGGCAGCCTTGCTGGGGACTGGCCTTGGTACGGCCACAGGCCCATGCAAGCTGAGTGTCGAAGGGCTCCACCCTGACATCTCGGTATGTATTTTTACCAATGGTCGTTTTCCACAAAGAGCACTGCTGTGTGTGCCTCAAGGGCCCTTGTGTGTTCTTGTTTCTTTATGATATGTTGCTGTCGATTGTACCTGTTTGCATTGTCCTTGTAGGCCGGTGCAGTTTTCATGCTGTCTCAACGTGGATGTGTGGTGGCGATTTGGCCTTTCCTGCAGTGCTGCAGAGATTTCGCCTGCCCTTAAACTGTTCAGTTGAGCAAACATGCACTGCTGGACCCAGAATATGACACCCCTGGTGCATCTGCTGCCCTTGGATGGCATTTGCTGGCGAGCGACAGAGTCCACATGCTGCTATCCAAACTACGATCGCAATGAACACGAACATCCTTGTTGCCCATGGTGGTTGGCGATGGGTATCTGGCTCTTCGTCTCTTCTGTGTAGCACGACTGTTATGCATCTGCAGACACAGCAGTTGGACAAGGCTCTGTTGCCTGCGTAACTGTCTGCAATGTACAGGCAAGGGTACTTGTTGTTCTTGGCAGGCACTTGTACTGGGTTGCAACTAACTGCTGCCCGTTCTGCTCTGTGGACAACAGGAAAGTGACCTCAGAAAGATATTTGAGCCGTTTGGTGAGCTCGACTTCATACAACTGGCCAAGGATGGATCTGGCAACTCTCAAGGATACGGCTTTGTCCAGTGAGTGCCATGGACAGTGACCAAGATTCTGAATGAAATCTGGGTGACTCTTGACATGAAATTGGGAGACAGTGTCTGCTGCAGGGAGCTGACTGTATGGCTGGTTTGTGCTGACGACAAGAGGCTTTTGTGCTGCTTCCATGTCATCTGCCTTCACTTGATTGTGTGCTGCCATGTTTTGTCCGTTGTCTGGTGGAGACTATTGCCATGTGCCTCTTCTGAACTGTTTTCTATTCTATTCCAACTTGAGCCTTGCATTTCAGAGCTGAGATGCCTGGTACGTACCCTTCTGTTCAAGTGTGTCAGTTTTCACTCTATTCCTGTTCCTCTCGTTTCTGTTTGCTTTGTATTTTCACCTCTACAATACATGTGCTCAAACTGAGATCAGCGTTTGTGTGATCTGTGGTGGTGAAGGTTCAAGCTGATGTCAGATGCAACCAAGGCCATGCAGCAGTTGAATGGCCTGGAAATAGGTGGCACGGCCCTTAAGGTCTCCATAGCATCTGTTTCTAGTGGAGAAGCTGGAATCGCTGGAATAGGGGAGCTTGATGAGGAAGATGGTGAGAGCAGAGTCGGAGGTCATAGAATCAGTCATTCAGCAATTAGTTGCACATCGTTTTGCTTTTTGGTGCCTGTCATGCCCTCATGCAGTAATGCTGTCATAATCACACATTCTTTTCTTCCACTCTGTGTTGCTTGCGCTGCTGCGATTTCTGTTGAGATTGTTCTCGTGGGCCTTTGGGTGTGGCATTGTGCATGCTACTACTGCGCCTCCCTGCTGTGAGCAAGAACCACAGGGCAGTTGTTGGGGAGCGATCTTTGTGCAACTCATCGGGAAAGCTATCCAGGCTGTAAGGAAACCTGCTGAAAGCCATCAATGTGCTCAGGCCATCATACTGCATGTACCAGAATGGTTCCACCAGTGGGTGTGGGCACCAGGTGTTGTCAGGTATGTTCTATTTAACAGGCACAGACAAATATAGTGCTGGATGGCAGCTGGGGTCAGCATGTAACATGCCTGCCAGCCTGCCACAGAACACTGTTGCCCTGGGCTCGATGCGGAGTTGAAGTCATGGGCTGCTGCAGTGGGCATTGGGGCTGTGCATTTTGGGGCAGCACGTGTCTGTGCAGTTTGCACTAACAGCGTGCTTTGTAACTTCATTGGACCAAACACGTTCTGTCTTCTGTCTTACAGGCTCCTTGCAGCCATCTCAAATGGGGTCTGGCGTGGCTGTGGTATTCCATTTCTATTCCTTTTGTCACACAACAAACCATTGCCCTTGTACGTGTTAGGGAATGATGGGCATCGTTCTGGTGTGTTGTCAAACGGTTGCTTTGGCACTCACAGTATTGCAGATGGTCTTTTTTGTTTATTCTAATAGCGCAGACATAACACCTGTAGTTGATGATGCAGCTGATGTGGTGCAAGAATCAGTTGTCTCCAGTGCTGGCCCTCAGTGCACAATTCTGAATTTGGTGAGTGTGGAAGTGGCATGCACGACATGCAGGCAAAGTATTCGAATGCCCTGGTCACTTGCTGTTCTTCCCCAATTGTTTGCACTTGTTTTGAATGCTGGTTCCTTTATTGTGTGGCTTTCTCACTTGGATTGGGTTGATTGCCACAGAGATGGGTGGAGGCATGCGCCTTTCCTCACATGCTCGAGCTGCACTCATGAACCGATTGGCCAACTCTGCCGGATTGCAGCCCACCTCTGCGTTTGGGGTGCCTGGCCTGTCTGGTGTGCCTCAAGTGAACCTCCCAAGCGCACAGCTGCAGATGCAAATGCAGCACCCCATGGTGCTGGAGCAAGGACTCCTGGGCCCGGCATCGCCGATTCCCACGCAGTGCCTGCTCATCAAGAACATGTTTGATCCCACACAGTAAGTTGTTGGGGCACAGTGTCGACTGGTACAACATGTGCCGCAATATTGGCTCTGGTGTACGTTTGTAAACGGGGCCTTTGCGGGATCAGGGTTTCTGTGTGGGTGGTTGTGCTTGGATGTTTGTTTGCCAGTCCTTTGCAGTGTGTTGGGGGAGCTTCTGCGCGTGGCAAGCTCCCCTAACATGATTTCCGTGCGGCGACTTGGTCTAGAATGGGTCCATTCTGCTCCAGTGATGTGTGAGCAGGCGTAGCAAGTTTCAGCAACAGCAGTATCCAAGCTACCTCAAGTGTGCTTCAAATGCTGAGCAGTGGAACCTGCCCAGTTTTCGTGACCTGACTGGCCACCAGCGATTGCCTGGCAAGGGTTATCCAGTGGGAAGGGAGACTATTGTTGATGCCGATGCTGACACCTGCTGCCTGTCTTTGCAGGGAGTCCGAACCTGACTGGGACAAGGAAATCGGGGACGATGTGCGTGATGAGTGCAGTAAGTATGGGGAGGTTTCACACGTCCATGTGGACAGAAACAGCAAGGTGAGCTAGTGGCAGCTTCTGCTTGTCTCCCATGTAGTTGAGCAGTGTTGGATGCTTGGGCCATCTTTCGTGGCTCCAATTCAATATCGCATGCTTTCCTCTTTGGATCTGGATTCCGTTTGAGACACAGTCTCTGAAATGTGTTTCTTTGCATCTTACAGGATTCCAGCGATGCTGTATATCTGAGGTGGACTATGCGGGCATTACGGCTCTAAGAAATTGAATTTGCTGTGGCTGGTATGTTTTCCTTCCATTTTCACGCTGATGGTGGCCGTGTGTGTTTGTGTTTGTCCGCAGGGTTTCGTGTACCTCAGGTTTGTCACACAGGAGGGCGCCGAAGCCGCCCAGAAGGCCCTCCATGGGAGGTGGTTTGCTGGACGGCAAATCGTTGCTGAGTATCAGTTTACACAAGTGTACAATTCTCATTTTGGTGTGTGAGAACTACAGGCGAGAGGGACAACGAGGGTTGTGCGGCCTGGGGGCAAGTGTCGATCAAGGCAAAGAGTATCACAAGTGTCGACTGGGCTAAGAGTGTGTCTTGTAGGTGGCGGCAGGGCAGGCCTGTGAAACACGATTTTGGGTTGTGGAGTGCACGGAGCAGCCGTTTATGTGTTGGGCTTGTAGGGATGCCCTGTGATTCGTTGTGGATGTCCAGGTGGCGGAGTGGTTAACGTCACAGGAAGGGCAGGCGGTTGCAGGGGCACTTGAGCAACAAGGCGCCAGCAAACAGAGCTTCTGGACAGATGGTAGTGCCCCAAGTTTGTATGACTGTAGTGTGTGTGCAGCTGCTGCTGTTAAACTCAGCTGCGTGCCTCCAGTCCTAGGAGCCCTTGTCACGTTTGAAAGATTGACTGATGATGGTTGCATTGCCGTGTCAAGGCACAAGGTGCAAGGCGTGTGTCCATTGGTGCTGCAACGCTGCTGCATTGAGCGGTAAGATGTTGCCAAAGCCCTCCTGCTGCCTTTCTCCTCTCTATGTGGTGGGACACCATGAGATTGGGCTTTGCATGCACTACCTTTTTCCGGCCGTCAGATAGTGCAGATACCTTTTCTATTGCCCACTGTCCCGCCTCTTGGAGCAGCCTGCCGTTAACACTTGGGCAGCTCCGTGTATGGCGGTGGTGGATTCCGAGCTGCGCACGTTCTCAGTTGTTCAATTGCCCGTCCAGGTTGGAAGTGCGGCAAGTGGCACAACCCGAGGTTAAGTGTTGTCCAGAGTCAATCTTTTGGGTTGGAACCAGCGTGTGCACAATTTGGAACCTGAGTAGTTTTGTTGGGGTTAGCCATGGGTGCTGTGTCCAAGCTCTGGTTGTATACCATGACATGTTTAGGAATGGCAGCAGTGATGCGGGCAAGGGAAGGAATGGAGCAGTGCGGCACTACACGGTAGGAACCACAAGGCAGGGGATTAGCATCAGCTGAGTGGAGGCCCTGCATTGCCAGTCAAGCATCCAACTATGAACTCAAACGAGAGTACTGTGGTGGCTTTCCAGGTGAACGTCCGGTATCCCAATGGTTCTATCAAGCTGCCTTCATGGCAGTTGAGCGCTCCAAAGCACCCTCTTGGCGTTCCCCTGCATGTACCTCTGTGCAACGTTTCGGGGCCGTACAGAGCCGAGCATCACGTCCACAAATGCAGCGATGAATTCGGTTGCTTTTGCATCATCGGTCTCCTCGAACCAGCTTTGTTTTCACACCCGATAGAGACGTTGCGTTCCAAACTCAGTGGGTGCTGGTCATCATTCACAGCCCAGGTTTCCCACAACAAATTGTGCGCAAACGGTTTGCTAGTCAAGCCACAGCAACTCATTCTCAGTCAGATCCTGTTTCTTGTACATGACCACCTCTCCATCCCACACCAACCCGAACCTCGAACTGTAGGTCGTTACGGAGAGGAGCAGAACAAGACAATAGTGGGATTCAAGGCTGGCGTTCACATAGCCGCCGCCATTCAGGGCTCCAAAGGGTCACCAATATCAAATGCGCCAACTACCCCAAGCTCACCCTTAACCGCGGTGAGCATGTACTGGCCCAAAGTACAGCGGGACAGAAAGCCGAAATGTACTGTCAGATATGCCCTCACGTGGCCGCCAGTTCCACCCATCGGCAACCCTTCCAACGTCGCCCTCGAAAGAAGTTGAGAAACCAGTTCGTTTCGTTACCAGCATTTGAAGCATCGATCGGGTGGCGACAGAGCGCCCTCAGGTACATTATGCAACGGCATAGTAGCACTTGGTCATCAAGAACGACAGCAAACAAGGACAACACTTGACTGCAGTGTGATCATGCACTTTGGTAGGTATAGTCGACCGTGACAGTGCTGGAGTCCAGGGCCGGAGCACATTGACGACCAGCACTGTGCCCCTAGTGTCACCCAGTGTGGACGGCGCACACAATCCTGCAGACGACGGTCATTGGCTGCGGCAGATCGAACCATTTACACCGGGATTGCTCGCCGACACACATACTTCGGGAGAGGGCCCAGTGCACGAGTGCATGATTGCTGACCTTATCTAACGATACCCAATCCTGCGGCATCAATCGATGGAACCTAAAAGGGCGCTTCGTGACGAACCATAATAGCCTCCGTTTCGTTGGGATGGCCTCGCAGGAACAAAACGCGTACGACACAGCATATCACTTGGGTCACCCTTCTTCCATGCACAGGCCATGAATAGAATCTCTCGGGGAAATCTCGGTGGAACATCCAGACGCGCCAGACCCCGTTTATCTTCCTCACGAAGTCGCCATGGACCGGTTGCGTGCATCCAACGAATTCCGCACGCCAGATCATCGACTCGAAATGTCCCCTCGATTTCATGGGCACCTTTTTGTTCTCCGCCAACTCTTCACACTTGTGGCACTCCTCGCCCTCTTTGAATGGAATTCCGGCCTTGGACCAATCTGCCACAGGCCTTCGCGTTTGGCACTGTCGACTCGCAGCAGCATGTCACATACGTAATGCACAAATGCCGCCCAGCGCGGCCTCAGCCCGCTGGTGTCCATGTACAGTTTAAAGATATCCAGGCTGCCGTTGGTCCCATCTTCCATGTCGCGCTGGCTCATCCCCGGAGCGAAAATCCTAGAGGCTGACACGCCGGGTTTGGCACTGCTGATGTGTGTCTTGTGACACCCGGCTTGCCACAATCCGGGCATCTGGTAACCACTCCGGAAGCGATTGGCATCGGGCAATGCGGTGGCACAAAAGTGCGGCTGAGGTTGACGAAACCAACAGGCAACAAGGGTGTAGAGTACGGTATCACACGCAGTGCCGGCCACACCTCTGGAGCCGGACCCGCGTCGTTCTCATGTCGCTTACCGACAAAACCCCAACGGCTCCTGTTCACCAGTTTTCTTGTGCCTGTCCCTATGCAAGGCCGCAAATATTTCACTGTCGCATTGTTAGCCAGGCCTCGAAGCTGTGCAGCGTCTCTCCCCTACCGTTGTTCACCAATCTTTCTTTCCTTTTCCGACCAGTCCTGAAACCTAGCCACGGAATCGAATCAGCTGTATGCGGATTTTGGTGTGTTCCTGTGCATGATGCAATCTCCTCAAATTTTGAGGCTCGAACGCATCAGCACCTCCTATTTTACGACTGTACGGTGACGTGCTCTGGCCGTTTGGAGCAACAGGCGTTCTTGGCCAGCGAACTGGAATCTGGACACGGATGAGTTAAGCGTGCCTCCTTCTGCGGGTAAGCATGAGTAAGCTTCCCAACCACAAGGGTCCCAATCCCACACTCATTAACCACCGTTATCCCATTAGCAAGAGTCGTGACCGCCATGAATTGGTCGTTCCAACCAATTGTGGGCCTCCTCGCCCATTGCGCGCCCAGCCCGCGCCGCCACCTTCGCGCCTTCCGGCCGGTAGTTGCGGCGGAGGCCAAGGCAAACAGAAGCGGTGCTGTGGTCTAGGGACGGGCCCTCGGGCTCGCTGCAAACATGGTGAGTCGGCGGCGCGGCGCCACCGTGCGTTTGGCCGCCCGCGCCGGGCAATCCGATGCCATGCAGGCCCCGGGTAGCTGCCCTGAAACCCCATTTTCTGTCGTGACTCCGTGAGGAAATTTACCCGGGCGAGCCCCCGTTGCCTCTCTGCGCAGGTGCTCCACAGCGACATCGACCTCTTGAACCCGCCAGCGGAGCTTGAAAAGAGGAAGCACAAGTTGAAGAGGCTAGTGCCATCGCCGAACTCTTTCTTCATGGACGTTAAGTGCGAGGGGTGCTTGAGCATGTGAGTGGTGCTGGCGCGCGCCATCGCGCATCAGAAACCTCCATTGATCTGCCGGAATCGTGGGAATCTTTGCTACTCAACCAGTGGCGGCCGCCCGCGGCATGCGTGGAAGGCCTTGGTGTGGATGCCACGCCACCCGAATCGCCTCAGTTTGCTCTTTGCTGCGGGGTGCAAACCCTTCTCAGTTTCTGGACGTTTTCGTGCCTCCATATGACCCCCCGAACGCGATGTCAGCCCTGCGCTTTCCGTCGGCTCTGGGCGGATGATTTGTGGGCGGAGGCGCCCTGCCGATTGCTGATTCGATGTTTCGTTTTGCGTGTGGCTGCAGAACGACGGTGTTTTCCCACTCACAATCTGTGGTCGTATGCCCATCTTGCTCCCAGATCTTGTGCACGCCAACCGGCGGCCGGGCGCGTTTGACAGAAGGTGCGCCCTGCGTTGAGCATCGGCAATCCCCTTCCTCATCTGCGCTCCGCTTTCGCGTCCGCAGTCGCCTCCCGCCGAACGTCAATCTCTCCTTAGCATCCAGCTCTACAGATTAGCTGGTGTGCTGTGCTTTTTCTCGACGAATCCTTGCAATGGATGCAACCTGTGCTCTTGGGCTCCCTGGAGGCATCACCAGATATGGGCATCAAGTCTAATGCGATTACCAGGAGGCGATTGCGAACTCTCAGATCTGTTCTTTTGCATTGGGATCCGAGAGAGGTATCAGCCCCCAGTGAGTGATCCCCAGTGCCCAAGAGTGGTGCTGCAGAGCAGAGCGTGCTGAAATGCAGGATCGCACAGACATGGAAGGGATTCGCCCAAACTCGCTTTATCTCTCAAAAGGGCAGGCATGGAATGAAGCTCATGGCTTTTGGCACGTCAATGGACCCAGGAAATGCACGGAATGCTGTTCATTGGTTCTTGTTCTGTGATTGACCTGTTGACCTGCTGTGTCTTCTGTCTGCAGGCTGCAGGTTCCGGAAAAAGGGCGATTGAACACCTTTTTGCCAACATGAACACTGCTGGTTTACATTGGCGCTGTGCATCGCATGGCAGCCTGATGGGTTTCAGTTTTTCTGGTGTTTGAGCGATAGGGAGGGAAGAACACACGGCTTGACATCTGGTTGCCTGGAGTCGTGCCAGCAAGTTTGAGCATGGGCAGCCTGGAGATCAATGTTTGGGTGGGCTTCTGGAGGTGGATATGGTGGAAATGGGCTGTCTGGAGATCTTTGGTGCAGTGGACATGGTGAGGAAGATGGTGGCAACAGATGAGCGCCTCAGAAGAGATGCAAGGTGTCCCAAGATTTTGGCAAGGAAAACAGGTTGAGACAGATGGTTGGCCGCAAGACATCGTGGTGCTTCAATGTACACATTCTCCCAATTGTAGCACCTGTTGGAGCCAAGTTTTGGGTTCAGCAGTTGCTGGCGAGCTGCTTACAATAGCCGGCACTTTGTGACCAAACCACCTTGCCTGCCCAACAGCAGCACAAGTGCACAGAAACCCACTGTTGCTGTCTTTGCACAAAATTCTTCCATTCTCAACTCAGCTGTGGGTTATCCAGGCCGTTCCATGTAAGCCACTACCCCTTGTGCGTGTGCCGTTCTGGTGGGGTCTACAGTGAGATTTCCTGCCTTGCTAGATAGTGTTCCGTCTTCAAACACCTCAAGGGGCTGTGGTGCAGCTAGCAAGGAAGGTTTTACCTCGGTCGAGGTAGCCCTTGCCCCTCTGTAGCTCAGTGTGTGTGCCCAGAAAACTGCGTGGCACACGATTTTCCCCAGTGTTATGCCCCTACTGTGTACCTTGCACCATGCTGATGATGGAATGGCTGCAGCTGTACTGGGCCAGCAGCGTGTCTGCCTGATGGTGCATATGTGCTTCCTCAGAAAATGGGCATGCGAACAAGTTAAAGTCGGCACTGTGCATAGAAAGAAGCATCGACGATGTAGATGCCGATCTTGTGGCAGGGAGTGGGTGACATCGGACGTTGACTTGCTTTTCTTGCTGCAGAGTCTGGTCACATGGCTGTTCATTCCTTGCAGCCTCACATTATCAAGTCCTGCAGAGCAGCTTGTGTTGTTTTGTTTGGTTGCACAACACTGTGGACATGGGCCGGGTGCCCTCCTGACAAGTGTCTCTGCTATCACCCATTTGAGGGCTGCAAATTGCGGTTCCCCAGTTGGTGGCATCCCCCAAGCGGGTCAGGCTTCCATGGTGCAACTTGTGCCGCACGACAAAACGGCGCGGCCAATTTTCCCCCATGAAATCAACTTTTCCGCGATTCGCTTCATTGTCCCAAGAGCCACGTGCTCAAACAAGCCGACGGAACGCAGTGGGCTGGGCCTTGCGCCAGGCCGCAACCCCGCAATGGCTTCGAGTTAGATGACCCCATCTCGAGGGCTGACCCTCCAATATTGGATTAATCCGCAGTGCAAACTCTCCCTGCTGCCCATTGTTCGCCTCATCTCAAGGGTAGACCCCCCCATCCACAGTACACATGCTCCCCTCCACCCATACCGACCCCCACTTCCCGGGGCCGCCGCCGCGAGGAACCCCGCACAGCCCACACGCCCTCGACCGGCTTTTTCGCACCGCCGCCCGGCATGCTGCGAGGCCGTCTGTTGCGAGCCGCGGCGGCTGGCGCGCGGCTGCTGCTCGATCCGCGCCGTGCGCGCACTCCGGACCGGGGCCAGTGGCGCCTGGCGTCGGGCGCCGCCGCCCGCGAGGTGATGTCCTACGACGTGTGCGTCGTGGGTGCGGGGCCCGCCGGCCTCTCGGCGGCCATCAAGATCAAGCAGGCAAGCCGCGATCGGGGACGCCCGCGGAGCCGCCGCCTCCACGGCGCATCCCCTGGAATCGCTCATCGCTGGCGCCGTGCGGCCGCTTGCCTGGACGCCGTTGTGCGCTGTTTCGATGAGAATTGCGGGTCGAACCGCCGAGGGGCGTGAGGCGACCTTTCGTTTGGCACCCGGTGCCGGTTGCTGTGTGAGCCGCCCCCTGTTTGGTGTCTTGTGGCGCTGATCGTCGCTCGGGGCCGTCCGACGTGTTGCTGACACGGATCTCCATACGATCAGCGCCGCCAGCTGAGTGCTGGAAGTTTGTGGCAGTCACGTGGCGCAGTCGAACATGCGCTGGAAACAGTGTCTCCAAGCTAATACACCCATTGATCAGCCAGTATCTTCAGGGAAGAGCTTACTTATGCAGAGGCTATACTCGGCCGATCTCCATGTTGCCCAACATGATATGCCCATCCAGGGCTTGGTATCAATGCAACAACTCGCAGCTAGACAAAAATGATCAGAGAAGCTCCTCTCTCCCGCTCCTCTTCTGAAAAGGCGCAACAGTTGAGTTGCCACTGCCTAACAGAGGTCAGAGCCCCTTGGCGCCATGTAGTGTGGCTGAGCCCCTGCTTTTCGTTGCACAGCTAGCAAAGGAGGGAGACCAGGATATCAGCGTTTGTGTCGTGGAGAAAGGTGCTGAAGTGGGTGAGTACGTCTGTCCCCAGGGCGCCAAGTGCCCTAGCCCGTTGTTTTGCTTGTCTCAAGCACGTTGCAGTGGCCTCTGGTGTGTTTGAAGGTCTTAAATGGGTCCCATTTTCCTTTCCCTTGACTGCGTTTTGTCAGCAACACAGAGCAAAGGAAAGCTCAAGCACCCAGAAGGCGATGATGGGCACAACAACATCCAACAAGTGTTTAGTTCGCTCCTTTAAGCATCCCCCTCTCCATGGTGACTTTGTAGCTGATTGGCCCCCAGTGTTGTCCTGTTGGTTTGACCAATGGCAACTGGCAAGTGTGGCGCTGTCTGCACCTTGTCACCATGTGCAGCTTTCCTTCCCATTCATAGTTCATTGTCCCTACTACAGTATACCATATGTGGGAGCTTGGCACTTCACACTGCATGGTCATCTGCTAGGTGATGCACCCTTTTGGTACTGGAAAAGACATGCATGGGACTTGGTTCTGGATGATTAACACCTAACTCATGGCCAAGACTGTTGTCTTATAATCCCCACACCTGTCTTTGAGCACACTGCGTGTCTGCAACTTCAGATCGTAGCAGGGAATGGGTTTCAGCATATCAGCATGTTGCATTGCACCATTTCGTGACTATGTATTAAATGCACTGTTTCAGTGCAAACCAGAGGGAAATCGATTTGTTGAAAGTGGTGCTTGGATGCCTGTAGGTGCCCACATCATCTCTGGTAATGTTTTGGACCCGAGGTCATTGGTGGAGTTGTTTCCAAACTGGAAGGAGGAGTCAGCGCCTTTGAGGACGGAGGCAAAGCATGACCGTGCATACATGCTCACCAAGAATCGTGCTTGGCGAATGCCAGTGCCTCCTCAGATGCGCAACAAAGGCAACTATATAATCAGCCTAAGGTAGGCTGTTGGCAGTGTGATCTGCCATCAGATGGTGTGAATGCTCCTAAATGTCACAACTCAGTTGACTGCCAGAAAAAGTGGCATTCTGGGTTCCCCCTTTCACCTGTGACGTGGACAAATGTCTTCGATTTCCCCTCCAACTTTGTTCGTTGCTAAACGCTGGCTGCCGCGTTTTGAATTGTAGGGACCTTATTTTGATCAGGATTCTAAATGCCTTTGTAAGTTTGCCTGGAAGCAGATCAGAGCCCTTGCATCTTGCAGGCAATGATCTCCAGATATGCATCCACAGTATTTTTCTGCCCAACATGCATTCAGTGCTCCACTTTTGCCATCCCAAATCAGGATGCAGCCAGGGTAGTGGTGATATCGGGGCATGCAGTTTTGGGCCCACCCTTGTACTGGACTGTTTAACCCCCATTTTACTGAAGTTACGCTATGAACGTGATCAGAGACCAGTCATAGGCACTGAGGTACTGACATCCAGAAGCATTCTATGGAAATGTCAGCAACTGGTGCCTTTCTCATAGCGACGTAGTTCATGAACCATGGATGTACGTTGCAGCAGATGATCAGCTTGATAATCAGCTTTGGACTTTGATGATGAACACCTGGATTTGGACTAGAGTCTCTGACGATCAGATCAGTGACGACACCATCCCTTGGCTGTCTGAGAAGTCCTGCATAAGCTGATCAGATACACTGAGCCCACAATCGTTGGGTTCTGGGTCTGGCCTGCCTACCTAGTTGCTTCAACAGATGTCATGTGTGCAGAGAAGTTGGCATCGTATTTGATGGACAAATGTAGTAAAACAAGTTCATCCTCTGTGACTCGCATTGTGAAGGTGGACATATAGCTGTACACTTTGATGATGACTGCCTGGATGTGGACTAGAGTCTCTGATGATCATATCGGTGATGCAAGACATCCCTTGGCTGTGTCTGAGAAATGCAACTTGTTAGTGTCGTAGCGATTTGAAGATTCCTCATTGTTGGAAAGATGAATGTGTTTAATGTGTAGAGTGTATCCACATTCTACTCTCGTCGATGTTGAGTGCTGTTGTTTCGAAGCTCTGATACCTTGAAATGTTGCCTGCATTGTGGCATTACTCCCACAAACAGCTGCAATTACACTGTTCCACACTCAAAAATGTTTTTATTTCCCATTTGCTTGTTCTAGGCGTCTGCTGCATCAAGTGTAATGTTGTGTTAATTGGTTGTTGCGATGCTCAGCCAGCTTATGTTCCGAACCCTTGTTCTGGTATGCTTGTTTTGCCAGTTTTTTCAAAATTTACAGTGCGTGCTTAGCCGCCTATAAAGCTAATAAAAAAATATTCGTGCACAGTATGTTGCCCCAATTGTTCACTGTGACTCTGAGGTTCACAAGTGAATATGTTCAACGCTTTTTGTCTGGTGTGTTTTAGTGAGTTGTGCCGATGGATGGCAGGGAGAGCTGAGGACCTTGGAGTGGAGGTGTACACAGGCTTTGCAGGCCGGGCCATGCTGTACAACCCTGATGGCAGTGTTGGCGGCATCCTGACGAACGATGCAGGGGTTGCTAAAGATGGCTCAGCCAAGGCTGGATACATGGCTGGCGTCGAGCTGAGGGCAAAGGCGACTCTGTTGGCAGAGGGCTGCCGTGGGTCGCTGTCGCAGGTAGATGGGCAATAGGGGAGGTAGGTTGTCAGTCTGCCTTGTCTTCATGTGTGTCCGGATCGACACCTGCAAAGTGCACTTTTGTGCATGAATAACAAAGTGGGTTTGCATCCCTTTTTGTGGATATGGTGTGTTCTTTGATGCGATGTATGGGCAGTTTTCTTTAAACTTGTGAGACTTTCCTGACTTGGGACCCTTGTCAGCAGTGGGGGTTTGGCTGGCAGTATTTGCATGTCGCTGCTTGAAAGGACAGTTGCAAATAGCACTTGCTCCAACTGTACTTACTGATGAGGGCGCTTGTTGCATTGCTGCAGGAAGTTATAAAGACGTATAAGCTGAGGGAAGAAGAAGGTGCTGATCCTCAAACTTATGCGTTGGGAATAAAGGAGATGTGGGAGGTGTGCGGCACGATTAACTGGTTACTTTCTGACCCTACAAGGCACCTGTGTTTTGCCATTTTCCAATCATGGATCTCTTCGGATATCCACTGAACTACCAAGGTTTCTTGATCTGTTTGCTGCCAGTTTGCTGCCTGCAGCTCCCACATTGCTCTCTTTGTGTGGTCACTTGCTTTGGGCAATGCTTATTTGATTCAAGGGTGGACACCGGACTCCTGCTGATTGTGTCCCACAAGTGAAGAGCAGGATTGTGGCATTGAGCTTCCAGGGATGTGCTCTGCACATGACAAACGGCCTACCTGCAAATGCCTGTGGACGCAAAGTCAGTTTTCTTCATTCGTGTCTGTGCCACTGAGCAAATGAAGGCAGATTTGACAATTTTGGCCACGAATTCGATCGAAAACACCTCCAAGGCATCAGGCACTTCTCCGCTGCCTCTTGTGCTGCAGGTTCCAGCCTTGAACCACAGGGAAGGCACCGTATGGCACACACTGGGATACCCTCTTGATTCCCAAACGTATGGTGGCGGCTTCATGTACCACATGGCTGAAAACCGTGTGAGCGTGGGATTTGTGGTAGGCCTGGACTACCGCAACCCATACATCAGCCCATACCAAGAATTTCAGAAATTCAAACTCCACCCAGCCATTAAGAAGGTGCTGGCGGGAGGTACATGTGTTCAGTATGGGGCAAGGGCTTTGAATGAAGGTGCGTGTGCCAGACGATGCACTTCGGTGGGAGCACTTGGGTGGTGATACTGTGCATGCCAAATACAAACTGCAGTTGCTGCAATACGCATAAGTAGCCTTTCGTTTGTTGTGGAACAAGGATGTCCAAATATGTGATTTCCGGCTTGTGAGCTTCCAGTACAACGAATTTGTGGTGGTCCACTGGGATACTCATCTTGAGCTCTTATTTGTCATTTGAACACAACTATGATGGGATTGGTGAGTTCATTGATGTTAATTTTTGTCCTTTGTAATCTTCTTATGTGTGCTTTTGCTCTGGGCAGGCGGCGTTCAGTCTATCCCAAAGCTTAACTTTGCAGGTGGGGCCCTTATTGGGTGCTCAGCTGGGTTCATGAATGTTCCCAGAATCAAGGGTACGCATACTGCCATGAAGTCAGGTATTCTGGCAGGGGAAGCAGTTGTATCTGCGCTGAAGAAGGAAAATCCAGTGAGTGGGCCCCCAACAATTGTCTTCAGTGCTGTACTGCCTTGCTGTTTAGAGAGCAGTGTTGTCAGCACGTGTTTAGCGGATGTGATGCCAAGAAGTTGACTGCAAAAAAGTAGCATTTCAACTCTACTACAGTTGCTGGACACATGTGGGCAACAACTTGCCCTTGCATTTGCCATGGGTTGTCACATGGCCCACATCCCTGCTTTGTGTAAACGAGACAGCACTGGCACACTTGACTATGATGTGGAAAAGACACTATTGTTGCGACTGTCTCCAGGGACCTCTGGACTTGGCATCCTACCCGGCTGCGATGAAAGAGTCATGGGTTTGGGATGAGCTGCATGCCGTCCGAAACATTCGTGCAGTATTCAGACATGGAAAATGGCTGGGATTGGCACACGCTGGACTTGACTTGTTTCTTCTTCGTGGCAGTGTGCCTTGGACTATGAGACACAGGTGGGTTATTCGGTGTTTTGAGTTTGTCATCGGTATTCCTCTGTTCTGGCCTAGCTCTGTTTCCACATTTGTAAGTATCACTCTTGTCGCAAGTCATGGACGCTTCTAGTGGAGATTGAGGTATTTCAGGGGGGAACATAGCAGGACATTGTCAAACACTTTGGCTGCTTTGATTGGTGGCAAGCATGGTTGCTTTGTTGGCGCTTCAAGGCGAGAAGTGGACGAACTCAGAACGTGGTTGTTGTGTGAGCTGTTTCTGGTCATTTGTCCTACCTCGTTTGAGCCACATGCACCAGGCTTCTCAGATCGCCAAAGCCAGCACATGTCAGTGTTGCAGGCATCCTACATGGCTGCAGAACCACAGGTGGTGCCAGCCAAGTGGGGACAATCCATTTTAAATCACAGCCTTTGTTGCTGAATTTGTAGTCTTCTAGTAGGTCAGACTTGGGGTATGGTAACCACCAGAGGTACTGTGCTATCAGCACTGAGTGAATGCCTCCAATGGGGAAGATGCTCCTCTTGTTTCATCAGCTGGTTGCCCCAATATGTATGTGGCAAATGTGAGCAAATGCACATTAGTCCTGCTGATGGATGTATAGGCGCCGTTGTCTTGCTGCATGTTGTGGGCCGATTGCGTGTTTCTGAGAGCGAGTGGACACGGCCGTCTGTATGTCTGTCCCTGATTTGGTGCATCAAGTAAAGTACATTTGTACTTCTCGTGGGCACACAGATGAAGATGCATTTCTGCTTTTGCTCTGATGTGTCCTGATGGCCGATCGTGTGTGTTTCAAAGACGAGAGGACCATGAGGCAACGCAGCCAGCCGCAGACTTCGCCCCGATCCAGTACCCCAAGCCTGACAACGAAATCACATTTGACATCCCGTCCTCCCTGTATCGCAGTGGGACGAACCACGAGCACGATCAACCACCGCACCTCAAACTGCTCAACACTGGCATTCCTGAAGTCGTGAACAAAGCCATTTACAATGGACCGGAGTCGAGGTACTGCCCTGCTGGGGTTTATGACTACGTAGACGACGGCTCGGGTCACGAGGCCCTGCAGATCAGCGCCCAGAACTGCCTGCACTGCAAGGCGTGTGATATAAAGGACCCCGCGCAGAACATCAAGTGGACGACCCCGGAGGGTGGCGGCGGACCCGGCTACACTTGCATGTGAAGCAGGGAACGAAGTATTGGGGAAGTGCGCTGATGCACTGGGAATGCTGGACATTTGCATCAAAAAATGATGGGAGTAGAACCTTCTGCCTGAAACGCGCTGTTCTGTTGCGGACAGCCTCCAATTCTCCTGTATTGCCCCACTAAACGCCCACGCCGAATGTTCTGAAACCCAAGGGCGGGGAAGCAAGTGCACCAACACGCTCGGACATAGAATGACAGTGGAAATCATGCCTGGCATCGCTTTTGCAGAACCCAAGGGAAGGGTTGTTCAGAATCCATCGAAGGGACTGCCTCTGTTTGCGAGGCAAGGATTCAAACATTGCAAGTATAGCTTTTGCGATTGGGGACCCCCACCCCCCCACCCACCAACCACCCCACACACACACGCACGCACGCACGCAGGGGTTGCTGTGCAGCAACCGTCACTTCAGAGGGGCTGCGGATGTGATCGCAGAAAGCTTTCAGTGCTGGCAGTGGCAGCCAGCACGAGTTTGATACGGGCCTTGATTTGCAACATGCCTACACCTCAGAACGCCGATTGGCCCTGAGCTTCCACGTGGCCAAATGAGCGACGGCAAGGTGCATTCACGCTCAGATTTTCTGTCGAGAGAATTGGCGACCTGCTCAGTTTCCATTCCTTCAGTTTCTGGGAACGACGGAGCTTGAAAATTCCCAGTTTTGGGTTGTCAATCGGTTCAGTTCCACTCAGGTTCAATACATAATGTGCGTTCACTATTTGCATTGTGATTGCTTGTGTGTGTTCCATTCTTGTATTGTGGTCTGCCGCTGGAACATTATGCAAAAGCTGCCGGTCATATGAAAAAATGTGCCGGTATGCAGCGCGCCGCATTATGAAGGCCTTTTTCAAAGATGCACCCATAATGGCGCTTGGCGTATCGACGGCAAATGTGGATCCGGACATGGATAGGCTCATTCAGGCAGACTATTGCTTTTCGCTTTCGAGTGCACAATGTGCAGCTGATTGCTTATCACAACGTGGTACTGGGTGGTCCATGCGTTGTTGGAGGGAACGGCACTGCTTCGCCCCAAGCACATGCAGAAGAGTTGGCGGCGAGCTGGTGTCTCGGGCTGGATGGCCCTCCACAAAATCCGCCCTTCAGTGTGCGCCCCTTTTGAGTGAATGGCGCTTGTTGGGGGCTGCTTCCGTTGATGCCGGCCATGGCGTGTTGCATGCCGCAGCATGTAGCGCACCGAGACTTCTGGGGCACGAAGTGCGGTCGGCCTTGTGGTATGGCTGTCCTCCTTCGATGAAGCTTCCCTGGCCCTCAGGAACCGCTGTGCAGGCCTGCCGCATATAGCAGAGAATTGCTGAAAAGTGCGCTGCTTGTGGAGCTCAGATGTTGCACACGGGGCATGGTCTGTGAAATGCAATTGTGAAAACTTCCTGGGAGGCCCAGGCGGGGATTCCGAAGGTCGATAAGGCAAATGTCCAGTCAGCCCCACATTTTGTTCCAACTGAATTGTGAAGTTGTGTTAATGTACATTTAACTGCGAGGCAGTGTGCTCGCTCGTGGGCAGCCAACTTGGGGGACGCTTAACACAAGCTGCGTGGCGACCATCAAGCAAACCTTCATTTCATTGTTGGTGAGATGTCACTGACAAATGCGCATGGGGTGTTGCATTCGCGCCGGCGGGCAGCCGCCCTCGTGGAAAATACCGTTCACACGCCTGCCAAGGTGCGACCTGGTCCCCCAGGTCGGGTTGCAGAGGAGGCGCACACAGAATCACCCACCTGCAGGGCCAATTGCTGTGTGGAGCAAGTTACGGCGCAGTTCAAGAGAGGGCCGGCAGTGGCTGGGTCTCGCCAGTGCCGACATGGCTGAGTGTGGTGTGGTATGAAGTCCCGGGAAGAAGCGAGTTTGGCTCCTTCAGTCCCCAGTCTTCAGGCTCCAGGATGGCTTCAAGAAGTGGGCACCCACGCAGACTGTGCATGCATGTATCGGGTGGCGCTCCCATGGCTTGGTGAGTCTTATGTGATCCTCTTGATGCTCTGTCCGCATTGAGGCCCCCGAATTCGAAGCGGCGGGTGTTGCCATCAAGGTCTGACCTGCGAACGTTGCCCAATGTTCACGCCCAAGGGCTGAACTCAGATGCCGTATGCAAAGTCTCAGGAATGTGGGATTGAGTTGGGAGGTTGATGATCGAATTATCTGTGGCTATCATCGAGAGTAAAACATGCACAGACTGCCACAGGGACTTTTGGCACTGACTGGTGCGCAGGCGGCGCTCTGACGACCGCATTGTGCCGCATGGGCGATGTGCAATGAACAGAACAAAGAGTTGGAATGCTTTTCGCGTTACATGTCTCACGCTCGTGTTGTTCGATGCCGAACGTGCGCAATCCAACAACACAACATCAACCCTGTTTTGGAAAAAGCGATAGAAAGCTCAGTACTTTACAGTAATTTATGCCACCATTTTCATTCCAAAGAGGATTAGCGACACTGTCAGCGCAGGTACTCGAAAAATTGATTCGCAGCGTGAAAGCGAACACAAATTGAATGAGGCTGTATCAGCCAGGGGCGGTTCGGGATGTATCATCAAAGCGCTGCCCCTCGTCACACGCTCCCTGAGGCAGCCCATGCATCAAGTTTCATTGACACAGGAATCCGCGCATTTCCGCAGTGCTCCACGCCGCAGGGCACAACTAAGGGAGCCAAATTGATGCACAAGTGGTCGATGAGGCATTCCACGATGTGGCCCACCGAATTCACAGTGGCTCGCCCGCGGTCGTTCCTTCGCTGCTGGCCGTCGAAGAATGGACGCCAGCCGGAGCATCGTCCTTGCAGAACGCGTTGCGATGCCTTTGGCCTTCTTTGATGGTTTGGCTGTCATCTCGTCGAACGACTCTTCTGTGGCCTCAGTCTTGCGTTGCAATATCGTCTAGGGACGTCCTTCTCCTTTACAGGTGTTGTTGTCGTCGGCCTGGCAATGGTGCCCATTGCGTTGTGCGTGCTGCAGCTTGGGCTTGCCTGTGACTCGGGGCACGTGACACACAACGGGCATTTGTCATGCACACGCGCCCTCGCATTTCGCAGGATGTGCACACTTGCGTGCATGGATCGCAATATTCGTCTTAGAACCCGTATGGGCACACCACCACAGGGTCCCCTTAAAGAAGCATCGCAACACATTTACTCTCAAGCGCATGTCACGCTGCACTAGACCCAATACCGCATACCCTTATACACTGCACGTCCAGAAACGATTATTGAGCCAAGCTCGTGTCGCGAGGATCATCGTGGAGTCGAATGTATTTCCATCAAGGTTGGATTAAAGAGCATCCTCTGCTTCCTGGAATTCATAGTGATCGTGCGCATTGAAGCCTATTTGTTTGCCGGAGAAGCATCATTGTGCTTAGACGATTACTGAGTGCATGCAGGTGCCCCTCTCCAACAGCGCAAATCAGTAATGCCGATAGCCAAGATTGCGCCTTGGGGGCGGCACAGGCGCTCGATCCAACATTGTTGGGCCAACATTGCGTGAATCACCAGCGCCATTGACGCTCAACTCACGCGCCTCTGCTGGGATGGGCCTGTGCCCCACAGAGGCAGTCATTGCGGACAACATGTGTGGGCTTGAGCTGATGTCGCACAGTCCTCGGTGTCGTGAAGTCCGCGCCACTTGGGAACCTGCTCTCCAAGATGGCAGACTGAAGGTAGTTAACCCCCAAGTGGTTGCGCGAATTTGAAAAGGGGTCACCTGGTAGATGGCGCCCCTCGCGTTGTTGGTTGCTTCAGCGTCCTCGTTGAAGACTGGGCTTGGTTGGTCGAAAACAGTCAATCATGGTATGGAAGTGGCGGGAGCAACCTGCCACTCCTCAATGCCTAGCTCTCCCCATGGCCTGCCCACCCACATCTCCACAGGCAGCGTTCAGTACAGAATATGATTCGTGAATTGTTGACTTGCTGAACGCCAGACGATGCGTTGGCCACAGTGCTTGGATGCATCGGCATGTCTGTGATGGATGTCCCAACTGTGGTGTACATCGGTCCTCTTTTTCTTGAATGCCTCCCCTCTCAACCAGCCTCCAAAAAGTGCTTACTTGGCTCCACGAATTGGGCCACCATACAGCTCCGCCCCCATCAGCGTGCATGGCGAGCATCTGTGTATCCACCCTCCACTGTGGCTCTTGTCATCCCCGGTGAATGCGGTTTGCCGTGGGTCTGCAATGGAGCCTCAACGCCTGGGCAAGCAATATCCGTGGGGACAGGGGTGGTAGGCCACCGTTACGATAGCCTACTTCTACGGGCCACTGGAGAGTTGCCCGTAATCCCCGTCCCCTGCACACACACAAGATACAGTCAGAACACATGTCACGGTTGTCCATACAACAGCAAATACGAGCGCGTGGAAGGGCTGCCGCCTATTGCCTATGGGCCTGCCGCGCTGCCATATCATGGCCCTGGCCCACACGCAGCTTTCACGAGAATGTGCCTGTGACCCTGTCCCTTACTGGCTTGGGGCATCTAGCTGTCCCAGGCCCGTGGGCAGCCTCGGATGTCCCTTCTTTGTCCTCCTGCTCCCGTGCTCCACCCCTATTGGGTGGACCGGGCCTTGTCCCGTACCCCACCCCCGTGGGTGGGCCGGGCCCACGGCCTGTGGCCGTCACGTCCTATCCGACTCGCCCCACAGGAGGCTCATCCCTATGGCCGCTGCACCTGGCCGAACACCCCTGTGAAACGCAAATCTATCAATCGATTGTCCGGGGTTGTGTCCCTCATCCTAATCCAGGGGCACCTACCCCACCTCCTCTTTTCCTTGCCCTGGAGAAGGGAGGCCCCCTCATCCCACCCCCTTGGACAAACCCCTTGTTACCGGCTGACCGACGCCTCATTTTTTTCTTTTTTTTGGGCCCCCCCTCCCCCTCCTTGGCCCCCTGCCCCGCGGCCTCCCGCCCGGCCAACCTGGGCTCGGGGGCACTCCTCCTATGTCATCCATCTCATTATTCTGGGCCAGCCGGATATATGCACCAACGCAATTTGCACAAAACAACGTACCTTGCAGTTTGCATCATCTCAACGCCGCCGGGAGGCCGGCCACTGAAGTTGTTGTGACCGATTCCGGGTACCGCAATGTGGGACAAGAGTGCGAAAATACAAGAAGAAAACCAAATGCGATTCGCCCACAATTACGATCGAGCACAAAACGGGAAAGGGACACAAAATGTTGATAATATTAAAATAAAACGATGCACGAATATTAGCGCGCAAGGGCCGCATAGGGCCAAAGGAAAATTATACGCCAGTCGGCTGCGATCTTTTACAAGCCACAGCCTTGGAAATACGAAAAGAATGTTGGAGAAGGGAAGCTATTAGCTATTAGCACTGCATTAGTAATACAGTGCTTGGATTCTACGTCAAGGGGTGGAGAGATGGGGAAGCAAACTGGGCATGAATCGCGCACAATTTCAGCCATCCACAGCTCTGAACATAACGACAAAATTTGTGGGATAGGATTCCGAGATAAGCTTATCTCCATGCTGACTTGCCCGGTATTCTAGAGCAAGGGGCGCAGAAGGGAGGGAGATATTTGTACCACAGCCACATATAGTTCTGGCAAACCCACAGCCTTGAATATGTAGAAATATTGTTGCGAAAGCGAAGCTGATACAATGCCCTGATTCTAGGCCAATGGTGCGAAAGGGAGGAAGGGACTTGCACGTGAGCCGCACACAATTTAGACCAGCCACAGATCTAGAAATGAGGACAGAAGAAGCCGTTGGGGAATCTCATACAATGCCAAGAGCCTAGAGCAAGGGTGCACAAAGGAGGGAAAATTTTGCACACGGGTGGGGTTCAATTCAGAACTATGGAGAGAATTCTAAGGGGAGCTGACACAATGCTCAGATTCTGGAGCAAGGAGAGCAAGGAGAGCAAGGAGAGCAAGGAGAGCAAGGAAAGCAAGGAGAGCAAGGAGGAGGAGAGAAATTGCACGTGGGTCATGTGCTACCTCGGCCAGCTACAGATCTGGCAATGAAGATAATGTGAGGGGTACGGAAGGTGATGCAATGCCAAGATTCTATGGCAAGGGGTGCGAAGTTGAGGAGCAAAATTGTACTGAGTTGCGCCAGCTTGCGAGAAGGGAAGGCATGTTGATGCAAGAAGCTGATACTGTAAGAAGATTATGGGGCAAGGTTTGGAAAGGGGTGTAAGAAAATTGACGCGTATTACCTGCAGATTTTACCGACCACAGTTCTGGCACTAAAGACAGAATTAGCGATTAGAGAACCTAATACAATTCTAAGATCTTACACCAAGGGCTACAATAATGAAAAAGAAAAGCGCTCACATGTCGCGCACATTATCCGCCAGACAAAGGCATGGGAAAAGATCAAAAATGCTGGGGAAGAGAGCTATTACACTGCAAAGACTCCACAGCAAGGGTTACAGAGTGGAGGAAAGTGTCGTACGTGAGACGTGTACAATTCCGACCAACCACAAGTCTAGGAATAAAGGTGACACAATTCCAAGATTATAGGAAAATTGGTGTTTAAAAAGGAAAATAAGATAATTGTATACGAGAGCCGCATAATTTCGACCACATCCAACACGCAACGAATGCCCATAGCCACCCGTCACAACAATACCGCTACACACAAACATGACCCTCTCCTTTGTGAAACCGTGGCGTGCGTGGCCATCCTTATGTGAATCTCCTGCATCTCCGTTCGCTCCGTCCACAGTGTTCTCAACTTCCTAGGTGCTGCGATGTGCAGATCCCAGTTTCGCAGGACGCAGTTCCCAGCTCGCGGCCATTACTTCACCAGATTAAACGGAATGTAGTGTAATTGTTCGAAATAGATCCAAAACGTGCACGTTTTTTATGGCCAAACCGTGCATTTCATTGGCGATTTTGAATAAGAGGCATACTTCGCAATCATGAAGCGGATTACGTCAATTGCATCCATCAGCTGCAGAAGGTGACACATTGTGTCCATTGCCGCCGTGCCTACGAAGGGCGTACGCCGACCCCCGGAGAGATCGAGTCCTTTCGACTCAACAGTTCAAAATCATTTATTTCCCCCTCGCCAACTGGTAAGAACACATCACTCAGTGAATTCACTATCGACAATGACTCGTAGGAATTTGAATTGGTTGAATACGGATCCTATTTGTGCCATGCCTTTGATTTCAGTGAACCGGCAATAGATACTGCTTCCCTTGGCTACCATGGGGAGATAGCGGCTACCTCGTTGGCTTGATGAGTAGCATTCCTAACTTACCGAAACAAGGGTCACCATGGCAGTACTTTCGCATGATAAAGGTGCGGCCCCCCCGCGTTGAGAGTCACCCACGTTGCCGAGAAACCCGCGATCGTCTTAGTCAACCACCCACCTCCAAATTCCGCGGCCAAGGCGCCGCTGTAGGTTTGCCGATGACGTGGCCTTGCGGGCGATTGTCTACGACAATGTGCGATGCGCTGGGCCAAAGCAACCAAGCGTGGACATGCACGCATGAGTATTTTCTTAAATGCAGGAAGGCAAATGACGAACCAAGTCCCAGGTCGTCTTCAAAACAACATCAAAACAGCCTGAAACGCTTCAAATCTTCTACAGCGTAGTAAGGGCGCTTCTTCATCTAGGCGTGCAAGCTTTTGCACCTTTCCCAGTTCTTCAGCCTTTGCAGTACCAAGTCTGGTGCGTGTCCCTGGTCTGCATGATCACCCTATCTTCGTTTGAAACACAGGATGCACGCCACAAGACCTGCCATCGTGTTGTGGCTGCCCGGAAGCAGGTGCATCGCTGATTTGAGGTTGAGTAGCTGCCTTGAAGATATCCAACGGAACGCGGCCCGTGATGTGCCGCCCGGGTCAGCAAAAGTTCCCTTATCCTACATCTGAAATAGATTGCATTTCACACCTGGTTTCGCTCTCCAGTTTTAATTTGACTGTTTCAAAGGCGAAATTCGATTGCGGACAGGGAACAGAAATTGAGTGATTCCGTGGGCGAAGGTGGTAATGAAGTGGGGTGAAATGGAAATGTGATGGGAAGTGGACAAACTTGGAATGAGGCTCATGTGCGCGTGAAATCTAGGAATTCAAATGCATTTAATGGGCCGAATGCCCCCACGGATGGCGAAATCAACACGTGCCGGTGCTGCAAACATCCAAAAACATGACTGAGGAGTCGCTCATACCACTCGAGATAGTATATAGCAGCCTTCTTGCTGCGCTTGCAGTCTTCTAATTGACCGGTTTAAATTTGACAGGCATGACAACAATCTTTCAGCAATTAGTCAGATGCCCCTCTGCGTAGGGAACAACTGGGAGCAAACAAAAATAGTAATGCTGATGTATGCATTTGCGTTGTTGCCCTTCTACGTGCTCTTGACTTGTCGTTGTATGCATAACATATGTGAAGCGAGGAACGAAGCATTGGGCAAATGCGCTAATGGACTGGGCTCATTGGACACTTGCGGAGAAGGATGCCAGGATTGCCATGCAGAACACCATTGCAAGTCTGTGTACTGCCTGTGGACAGTCCCAACCACCAAGAAGACACCCTGGCCCTGACAAGCATTACTGCTCATGGAGAAGTGACAAAACGGGAAAAGCCCAGAAGCGAACCTAGGTCCAACATTCAGGAAAAGGAGAATTGGCGCATGCATACTACACATTGATGTATGCATACAACGAAATACATACATTGGCCATTGCGGGCGCATCCATACTTTCAATTACTTTGAATTATGTGTTTGTTGACCGTCGCCAGTGCTGTTTGTTGTTATGGGAGGCCGTCTTTTACATTGCAACGGGCGCTACTACTGTCGTGCTTTGTCTGATCATGATACCGTTGCCTTTACGTCCTGCGACGAGTGCGGTGCCCACATTACATTTGGCCTTCCATAGGCAGAAGAGCGCAAGCCACAGTGTGGCACAATGTGGAAAAGACATTGAAGAAACAATGCCACATCTAAATTTCGGCACAACGCGCCAATCACAGTCGCACAACCGCTCAGAAACTGAAGAACATCCCCCCACCACACGACCAGATGCTGATAGTGTACACTGTACACCGATCCGAATCTCGCCCCTCTGCTGAAACACTAGTTTTGCAAGTACACCGCCCTGACCTCAAGAAATATTCGCCCCACTACACCCGCCTTACCAAAGAATCCCCATGAAATCCACAAAAACACCCCTCAAGTGGCCAGCGACAGCAGCAGGGCAGTGCCCCTCATGATCCAATGGTCCGGATCCGCTAGCCCGGATTTCAGATCCACGTTGATCATGAACGAGGGCCTCTCCCGGCTGCCCGTGCGGATGGGATACATGTACAGCGGGCACACGTACACGCCCTTCTGCGACTTCTTCTTGTTCTCGGCCGGCCGGAACAGCACGATGGGCATGGGCACCACCAGCTCCATGGGCTGGGGCTCGCACAAGCACCCGTTCTCCGCGTCCCACCCCGCCCCCTCCAGAAACATCCCCTTGACATACACTCCGTCCTTGGGCGCTTGAAGAATCTCCTTCTCCGTCAGGTTCACGATGCTGAACTCGAAGGACAGCGTGTCAATGGGTATGGAGCTCCGCCTGGCGGTCGTCTGCAGGACGGCCGTTAGGAAGCCCGTTGGGTAGGTGAAGCCGGAGAGCCAGTACACCTTGGGGTAGGTGTCCTCCACCCACCTGGCCAGCTGCTCGACGCGCATCAGCAGGTCCCTCGTCCACGAGCCCAGGGGCTTGAGGGAGGCGTACGTCTTCAGCCAGGCCGCCGGCACGCGCGCGTTGAAGAGGGCGTCGAAGACGAGGTCCAGGTCGGCGGACATGACCACCAGGCCCTTGATGCCCTTGATGAGCTCACGGCACGAGTGGCGGGCCTTCACCAGAAGGATGTTGTACCGCTCGACCTCCTGGGTGCATGCGTGCAAAATGCGTCACAGTTGACATGTCCCAAATGGTGGTTTTTGCAAGTGTGACCCACATGTTTGGACCGACAATGCCTCTGCATGATCGGCCCCTTGTGGTGTGCAGCAGGCAGCACAATGTAACGTGGATTGTCCGTGTGGTGTGGCGCGCGCACGTCGAATGCCATTCGTCGGCATCCAGCACCGGAAGTCTGGCCCCGGCAGCGGAACAGGTCTGCGATTCCTTCTTGATGACGTGACGAAGTTTCTTTTTTTGTGTTTGGTGACTTGTTTGTCCACCCCAAACTGAAGCAGGTCTGCAGGCAAGTGTCATGCAAGATGTGCTTGTCGAACGCTGGGAACATGTGCAAGCTCATCGACCCAGCCGAAAAGTCTACATGGTGGTGGTTTGAGCTACTGCACACGATGCAGAATGCAGGGCGTCGGGATGGACAACGGGCGGGGCGATGAACAAACATTGAGTGCAATCTGGTGTTTCCTGCTGGCCCATCTGTATACTTAAGTAGCATGATGTTGTGCAGGTTGGGGCATTATCGCCAAGAATCATGAGGCAATTTTGTGAGCTAATACAAGCCTGTTGTTGTCTGACGACCTGATGTGAGCAAAGGCAGATGACATGACCATTGAGCCGTTGCCTTTCAGGATAGACTTACTAATTCATTCACATGACACCGAATACAAGCACTGCTCTACCTTGAGAAAGTGCACAGCAGCTGCCAGTTCCCATACAAGCGGCAGAAACACGTATCAGGTCAGACAACTTCCGAGACTAAATGGGCACAAAAGGGACAGCACTCAGCACGCAGACCGCGCGCCCAGCGCGCCCGCGGGCTTCGACACGAACCCCCACCTGGAACAGCACGACGTGCAGCGCAGACGGGTCCTCCGCCTTCCTCTTCATCACCTCCTCCAGGTTGAACGGCGCGGGCACCTGCTCCAGCAGGTCCTGCGCGATGCCCAGCACAAGCTCCTCCCTGCTCACGGCGCCGCCACCGCCGGCGGACGCCGGCTGCAGCGACAGCAGGCAGTCCAGCACGATCTTGCTGTCCTCCCGCAGGTACGAAATCTCGGCGTTGGGGTGCTGGCCGAAGGCCTCCGGCCTGTCCGTCGCCGGCAAGGTGACGATGTAGTCCTTGAAGATCTGCAGGCTGCCGTTGTCGGGAATGTAGTAGGTGGGCAGGGGGGACAGGGGGTAGTTGGACTTGGCCAGCGCCGCCTCGCAGTAGAACTTGCTGAGGTAGCTGTTGAGGACGCGGCGGTCCAGCTCGTCCGTGACCCTGCCGCCGTAGTTGGCCTCGGCGATGAGGTACTTCAGGGCGTCCCAGGGGGTCTCCTCGTAGCTGTCCAAGTACGACTTCAGCAGGTCATCCGACACCTGAAGAAGGGAATGAAAGGAATGGATTGCGTATGACCTCGAGCGTTGTTCAGTAGAACAGCCGGACAGCCACCCCATGCACACATGAGACTGCGCCGACCATCTCAAGCACATTCGCGCGTTCGCGCTGCTTTTAGGGATACGCTCATGCATCCAATCTCAAGCAGATCAGTAACTGCGCTAGTGGACACTACCTGTCTTTGAGAAATACCTAGATGCACAGCTGCATGAACTCTGAACACCTCCGGCGGATGCAACGCAGCGCGTGCGCAAGCAACGAGGGGGAGGCTCAGAAGCTGCCGGGCTCGCAGATCTTGAGAAGCGCCACCTTAAAGTCGGTGTCGTTGAAGTCGTACGGGATGTTCAGTCCCAAGGTCCTAAACTTCCGGCGCTCGAGGAGCACGCTGTGGAAGTAAGCCAGCGAGAACAGCAGCTTCTGGTACTTGTGCTGCGTCCTGCACTCCGCGAAACCGTCCTCCGTGATGGTGTTGTACAACCTGAACAGGTTGGCGCGCAGGCCCTTGGGCGGCTCCGTGGTCATCTTGATGCCCCTCTGCAGGATGGCCATGGGGAACTTGGGCGACGGGCTGCTGGACAGCCACAGGCGGAAGTCCTCGTGCGGCCGCTGCCCCTCCATGCCCTCGATGATCTTGTCCAGGGTGGGCAGCCAGCTGGTCATCAGGTGGCAGTTGGCCAGGAACACCCACGTGCCGCCCTTCATGCCCTCCTCGATCAGCCGCGTGGCCACGGGCGCCTGGCCCTGGCCCAGCGCCACGGTGAACAGCCTGTCGTCGAAGCCGATCTCGTGAGCCAGCTTCCTGAGGGCGTCGGTGGGGTCCACGCCGGGGGAGAGGACGAATATGAGGGGCGAGAAGGGCGTGGAGTCGTTGAACGTCTCGCCCAGGTCCAGCACGGGCGGCTCGACGAACTTCCGCCCCAGGGAGTTGGCGACGTACGTCGTGGCCGCGAAGATGACCCTGTCGGGCCTCAGGGACCGCACCAGGACCATGCGCTGGAGCTCGTTGCACTTGGGCTCCCACTCCCCGGGCAGCTCCGCCACCTCGGGCTCGTTCTCCCGGTACCAGGCCTCCCATGCGCCGGGCGACGCCTCGAAGCTGTCGCTGATGCCCTTGAAGTTGGGCAGGTTGGCCAGCTCGGTGATGTTGTCCCACGCCATCTCGGAGAGCCAAGCCCTGGCGGGGTTCTGAGGCTGGAGGGAGCGGTCCAGAACGGAGCCGCCCTTGAGGAAGAACTGCCACTCCTCGATGTTGATCTGCTTGGAGGACTGAAGGATGCGCATGCACATCTGAAGGGACAGCAGCAGTTTGTGGCGCTCGAACAGACCCCGCGCTGTGTACCTGTTGTTGCACATGGCGCTCGTCAGCCGTGAATATCAGTTGGTCCAAGACCGTCCGGGGCCCATCTGATCCCTCAACCAAACGACCGCACCCACTGTTCCCACGCGGCCACCATGTTCATTAACTTGACGCTCACTTGCAGGCATCTTGGCACACAAAATGCCGCCGAAGATGCCGTTGACTGGCAGGGCACCACCCTTTCTGCCAAATGGACAATAAAGCCATTTCGGGGAGCCTTGACTTGACCACATTCGGAAACCACTGCGCATTCAGCGATAGCACTCAAGTTCAAAAGAGTTCTAGTTCGAAAATTTCTTACAAAGACTTCGCGCAGACGTAGAAATTTTGCAAGGATATCCGCAAATGTGCCGCCACGTACCTGTAAACCGCGTAGGTGTGGTAGTCGTTGAGGTGCTTGATCCGCTCCTGGAGGTTGTCGTTCTTGGGGCTGTTTTTTATGGATAGTAGAAACAGGTCGTTGTACGCGTCCAGCGAAAACTGGTACATGGGGTCGATGCCGGACAGGTCGTTCAGCACAAAGTACAGGATGGAGGCCCTCAGGGCGCAGGGCTGGTACTGCTGCGAGGCGGCCTCTATCTTCACGGAGGTCTCCTCTGCAACTTTTAGAGACTCGTTCACTTCCTCCCAAGTCACTTTCGACTGATCCAGCGTGCTGATCAGCTCCACGTTGTCCAGCAGAGAGCCCGTGGCGGTGGACAGCATGAACAAGATCTGGTCCTCCAGCTCGGCCTGGGTTCGCTTGCCCTGGGCGACCTTCACCACCAGGTCGTTCTTCTGCTTGTCCAGGTCGGGTCTCTCGCACTTGACGACCGTGTTGAGCAGCTGGGCCTCCAGGCCCTGCTCCTTCACCGCGAAGTTGACGATCATGACCTTGGTTGAGATCTCGGGCGTGTAATGGGGGTTGGCAAGCTTGGTTGTGAGATACAGCTTGAAGTCGAAATTGTAGTCGACCTGTGTGCGTTAACACATCGCTTTCTTATGTGCAGTGTTGCTGCTGTACAGGCAGGCGGCTTCACGCACAATTGGCAGCGCTGCCAAAACCACACGACGAGATATGCAAGATGGCACATCCTTAGGGAACCACATTTGTGTCGACTTTGCAGTCCAAGTCCGAGTTAGCGTCCAAATGACGTCAAGTTGAGAGACACCCCAACCTCCTTCCTCAAATTGATCAGCCGTTTCGTCGGTGCCACTACAACTCGGCTATATTGACCAACAGTGCAACGCAGCTTCAATCAGTCTTAAAGAAAGGCAAAGGTCCAGCGTTTCAGAGATTGTGATGGATTGAAAATGGTACGATTGAAGCAATGGGAGGTGATGCCGGCTGCCCGAGAGGTTGCAAGTTGTTCTATTTTGGATGCTAACGATTGAACGCTTTGTAGGAGGTTTTCGAACAAGTCGCGACTTGGCTGCCACTGATTGACATCATTTGAGGCCCTTTCTATCATATGTCGATTCCAGGCATTGCACAATCCGTAGCCTCACGCAGGCTTGGTATTAGCGTTTGTGTTTACGTTTTCACGCTTGCGTTTTATTACGCAAAAACGTAATTTTGCGAATGGGGCAAATTTTGCTGCTATTCTCACATTTTTACGGCTCGTTGGAACACCCAGGTTACACTATGAAAGTCGCGTACAATGATCAGTCCTCTGCCATCTCCAGCACCCACAAGACAATGTCCACCACGCCCTTAGCAAGGACAACGACGACATAGAACAAAAGCTCGTTTTCTGCCAAATCCAGCGCGTTTTCCTGCCACTCCCCTGGCTCCTTAAGCCTGTATGCACTATCCTTGTGTATACGGGGCTGCATTCATGTTGTAATTCTTCTCTCCCAAACTGAATGAAACAATTTTATGTGAGGCTAAATTTACATCGAACCCTCAACTGGTTTTGTTGAAAATGCAATCGAAACACCTGCTATACATGTAATACATGTAACTACTGATAGTAAGTAGCAATCTGAGGTAATGATTAAGTACACTGCATTTCGCAATGCATTGGACCTGCGCTATTCCAGTCCAGAATTTGATCTCTCCCAGGGCATCCCCCGCCCGCCAAAAAATAGGTTCCTGAGTCTGGGATGGCCCAACACACAAGTGGAGCCCCTCTTCTTTACTTCAGGGCACTGGCCAACTTCGATCAGGCTCTAGCGCAACGACCGGCATCCATCAAGATGAACAACCGGCAGAGATGGCGCATGGCTGCCCATCTCGCCATCGCGGATTTGTGGGAATCCCCACCACCGTCCACGGCGACGCAAGGACATATCTGGGATCTGCCATTGCCAACAGGTCTACTGGTGTCTGAAGACTAGCCGCGGAACTGCTGCATGCGCTGAACGCTCTCAGTTCGTTGCCGATCTCCAATTAATGGCGTGCTTGGCGCAAGGAAAACTTAACCACAAAGGGCATCAATCCCACCAAACACGACCAATGGAGGGTGCGGATGCTCCATCGGAGACCCCAGGTGTTGCATAATGGTGCTGCTGCGTTCTGCAATGGCGGCGTCCAAAATCTGTCACAGCAGCGTCCTTTAATTGGTCCACCCACACGGCGACTCAATCCTCATTTTGCAAAAATCAGCGAACATTCTCCACTGCTCCTCGGTTCCTCGCAGTTCGAATCCACTCGGCGATGAGTGGATTCTGACAGTGCGGATATCAGATCACCATCTTCAACCCCAGAATCAGCAGAAAACGCCATTGTTGCGACGCCAACTGCGATGCCAGGTGACACCAACTGATGCCATCGCGGATACTTCCGTGCCATCGCAATCACTGTGTTGGCAACACTTACTGTCGAAATGGCGTCGCAGTTCGCATTGTTCAAAATGTTTTCTACCAGCGCAGGCCACTTTCACTATCAGAAAACTCCATGCTTGCAATGCTAACTGCGATGGAAATTTGACACAAAGCGGCACCATCACTGTGGTTGTCATGGCATAATAGTAGGTGTGATGGCATCAGTCAGTGTCAAATGGCATCGTAGTTGGTATCGACAAAATATCGTTTTCTGCTGATGTTTGATGACACCGTCCCCACCTCCTTGTCCCCGAGCTTGATGAGCGTCTGGTTGCCCTGTTTGATGAACGCCTTCGCCAGCACGGGCTCCAGCACGGGGTCGATCTCCTCCATGACGTCCTGCAGCAGCACCGGCTCCCCGAATTGTATGGCTGCCTCCATCTTCCTCGCCATGTCCGCCATGTTCAGGCTCAGCACCCTCAGCCCGTTGGCGCCCTCCATGTTCTTGATCCACTTGTTGGCCTGCACCTGTGGGACCACGGAGGCCTCAATGCAGAGTCGGACAGCGGTGCGCATGAGTGATGGCGAACGCTGGGACAAACACTGGCATACCGTTTTTCTTTGGCAGGGTGGCGACATAGCCCTCGGTGGCTGACACGCAAATACTGAAATTTCATCATCGGTTTCATCATCACCATCAGCATCACGTCATCATCGCCATCGTCATAGCGAGGGCGAGGAACTAAACAAATAGTTATAAGGAGCGTGGTGCTAAATATGGTGTGGTTGGATACTGGGGACATGGTCTTGAAGTGTGGTGAATTGGATATTATTAATTGAGAACATTTACAGTGAGTACTGTTTGATTGATGTGCTTGTCCTGTAGCGCATCTGGTTACGGCTTCGCTTCCCATGGCTGGGAGCGACCGTGTGTGGAGACCCGTTTTTTTGTAATCATCATCAATGAGCTGGCAGTTCTTGTGTTGCGAGGTGGTGATAGTACTCGGTGGCTGACGCTCAGCCGATGGAACTTCATCATTATTATCCCCATTACCTGGGGGTCCACCATCAGCGGCCACCGCCGGCCCCGGGTCACCATGACCCCGTTCTCCGTGGAAAAGGAGTCAGCCGGGAGGCCCTGTATGTTCCAGTCCCGCACGTCCGAGGGGTTGGCCAGGAACAGCGCGAAGTCGAAGCCCTCCGTGGCGGGGATATTGAGGCCCCTGACCTGCGGCAGCCAAGTGTTGCGCACCAGCTCCAGCCTGAACTCGCTTGGGAAGGGCCCGGCGTAGGACATGAAGGCGGAGGCGATGACGACATCGCCAGGCAGCCTGGACATCTGCTGCTCGAAGTCGGCGATGGATGACTCCCACCTCGTCCTCTCTCCGGCCAGGCCTGCAGGCATGGGGAGTGAGCGAGATTTCGCATTGCTGAGTTACGTGGCAAACACCAATTGGTGTTTGGCATCGCCAAAATGGCATTGTCAAAATGTCGTTTCTATTGCAGTGGAGACGACATTTCGCGATGCCAACTGCAATGCCATTTGACACAATTTGATGTCACCATACTGCTTCTACGCCACAGCAATCTCTGTGATGGCTTAACTTACTGTCAAATTGGCGTCGCAGTTCGCATCTCAAACAGGTGATTCTGGTAGTGAAAGTGCATACATCGGCGGAAGGCCTAAAAGGCATGCATCCATGGCAAGGGGTAGAATTCGATTCCGCGAGGAATCCTACGAGCTTTGTCTATCGAGTTCCACCGGCGCGCCCACTTTGCGCCGTTTCCACACACCTGTGGTGCTCCGTGCTTGCAAAGCACTCTATGTTTACATGAACAAACCTCGGCGTTGATAGAACGACAGCTCCAATCTCCTGAAGCCGAAAATTGGAAGTGGCCGTGACAATTCAACGAATCCAGGACGAACCTGACGCAGATAACGGGGGCAAATAGAACACACTCTTGCTTCGGCCACCGAACTTCGGCCGCAGCCTAACCCTGAGGCATTCATCGAAGCTAGTGGCCAGACGGCTGCGACGTGCGCTCGCTCACCGGACACCAGCTTCTGGGCACGCTCGAGCTTCCCCTCTAAATCCGACAGCTCATCCTCCAGCTCCTTCTTCTTGGCTGTCGAGGTATCGTATTTGTCCCTCAGCGCCTGGACTTTGGCAAGGACCTCTGCCAACTGATCTTGAGCTGCTTTCAGCGCTGTCTGCTTCTTCCTTAGGTTCTCCTGCGCGGCTTTTAATTTTGCACGCTTGGGAGCGACTTCCTTCGAAACTTTTCCGTAGACTTCCATAGCGCATACCCACATGCACATTCCTGCCGCGCAAGTGGCACATCTACAGCCAGTTATAAACCTCATACTGGCGATTCATGCGCATTCAAATTTACATGTTGTTTGAGGCTGTTGACTTTAAATACATCCACCAATGCTGGCGGCTGTATTATCAAGCATCAACGTTTATTACAGCTATGGCAATCTATCTGGCAGTTTCCAATTCCAAATTCATCTTGTCGACCTTCAGCAAGACTCAAATTGGAACCAACCCTTCCAGTCAGCATACTTACCACAGGCCACCGAAATCCAACAAATTCTGTCAACTCAGATCTCCTATCTGTTTAGTGCATCATCGGCAGAGACAACACAAAACCCTGAGTGTCTGATTCTGAAATGGCTTCAGCTTGGCCATCAAAATTAAGCATTATATTTTGAATGATTTTTAGGCCTCACTGTAGAAGCGGATAGTTGGTACATGAGTGAGACGAACGCTGGGGCAAGAAATGGACATACTGTTCTTGTGCGGCTGGGTGGCGACACAGCCCTCGATGGCTGACACGCAGTTAATGGAATTTCATCATCATCATCATCATTACCATCATCATCACCATCATCACCATCATGTTTATGCTGCTGGGAGCGGATTCGAGTTTAGTGAGCCCTATGTAATTAAGAATTCATCATCATTATTGCGGTAACCGAGCACTCTCGCGCTTGCACACGGTCGCTCCCAGGCACGGGAAGCAAGGCCGCAACCGGATGCATTACAGGATGAGCGTATCAGTCTAAATACCAGTCAATGTAATAATGTTCACTACCAAACTCCATTGTCCCCATATACATACACCATAACACCATGTTCACACGTTCATTTCCCACCATCAAAACGCCATGTATCACACATAATATATTAACCGTTCCCTCGCCCTCACAATCATCATCACCATCATCATCATTGTGAGGGCGAGGAATTCAACAAGTAGCTATAAAGGAGATGGTGCTAGTTGTGATGTGGCCGGACACGGGGGCATGGTGTTCAAATATGGTGAAATGAATACGGAGATACAGCGAGTGTTAACTGGGAACATTCCAGCAAGAGTTATTTGATTGGTGTGTCCTGTAACGCATCTGGTTATGGCATTGCTTCCTGTGCCCGGGACCGACCGTGAGACAACCTTGGTTTCCACCACAATAATAATAATAAGGGAAATTGACAAAAGGGGGTCCTCTGTGAGATATCTTGACAAAAGGGGGTCCTCTGTGACAAAAGGGGGTCCTCTGCGGGGGTGCATTTGACAAAAGGGGGTCCTCTGACCGCCCCCTGTACATTACGCGCGTTGCCAGCCCGGCGCCAAACCGGCGCCATACCGGCACCGGTATGGCGCCAAACCGGATCACAACCCTACTAGGGGCGACCCCTCTGGGAGGCTGCAACGACCGGAGTTGCGGGAGGGAGTCGCAGTGATTGGAGCTGCGGGGGGAGACCAAGCGGCGATCGGGGCTGCTTGGAGAGCGAGCGGTGAGCAGAGCTGCGGCGACAGCAAGTGGTGATCGGAGCTACCTGGGAGATCGAGTGGCGATCGGGGCTGCGGGGAGAGCAATCGGCGACCGGAGCTGCGGTTAGAGCAAGGGGTGATCGGAGCTACCCGTGAGATCAAGTGGCGATCGGAGCTCCAAGAGGGAGTCGCAAGGTTCGGAACTGCGGCAGGGAGCACGCAGCAATGGCGAGCGTAGCCATGGCAAACCAAAGCGAGGGGTAAAGGCTCAGGTAAATGGTAAAGGCTAAGAATGTTTGGTGATTGGTCGGATGGCTGCAGATCCTCTTGTCGTTGCAGAGCCTCTGTCGGCGATCGCGAGTGTGCTCGCAGCAAAAACAGAATGGATGCGCTGGCAAGTAGTGTGATTGTGAGTGTCAACCGACTTGCGTAGGACAACTATGGGGATGTGGGGATGGCTTTCGACAATCCGTCAGAATGTTAGTCCCATATGTTCTGTCGCTCGCTGGCCTTGCCATCATTTTATGTGCTCCTGGTTCGGCGGCAGTATGCAGGCCACTTCTTGTGGCCAAACAACTATGGCAAACCATGTGGTTGTGAGTGCAAAGCGAGTTGTGTGGGACAGTTGTGTTGGATGCGGAGATGGCTGCTGACGATCTATGGAAATGTTTGTGGCATCTGTACTGATCCTATCTCACAATGCCTTCATTTTATGTGCTCCTGGTTCGGTGGCAGTATGCAGGCCACTTCTTGTGGCCCAAAAACTATGGCAAAGCGTGTGGCTGTGAGTGTGAAGCGAGCTGTGTGGGACAGTTGTGTTGGATCCGGAGATGGTTGCAGACGATCTATGGAAATGTTTGTGGCATCTGTACTGATCCCATCTCAGAATGCCTTCATTTTGTGTGCTCCTGGTTCGGTGGCAGTATGCAGGCCACTTCTTGTGGCCCAAAAACTATGGCAAAGCGTGTGGCTGTGAGTGTGAAGCGAGTTGTGTGGGACGTTTGTGTTGGATTCGGAGATGGCTGCAGACGATCTATGGAAATGCTTATGGCATCCGTACTGATGCTAGCTCACAGTGCCTTCATTTTATGTGCTCTTGGTTCGATGGCAGTATGCAGGCCACTTCTAGTGGCCCAAAAACTATGGCAAAGCGTGTGGCTGTGAGTGTGAAGCGAGTTGTGTGGGACGTTTGTGTTGGATTCGGAGATGGCTGCAGACGATCTATGGAAATGCTTATGGCATCCGTACTGATGCTAGCTCACAATGCCTTCATTTTATGTGCTCTTGGTTCGATGGCAGTATGCAGGCCACTTCTAGTGGCCCAAAAACTATAGCAAAGCGTGTGGCTGTGAGTGTGAAACGAGTTGTGTGGGACGGCTGTGCTGGATTCAGAGATGGCTGCAGACGATCTATGGAAATGTTTGTGGCATCCGTACTGATGCTGGCTCACAATGCTTTCAATATGGGAAGACTATGAGCGCTGAGTTGTGTTGCATAATTTTGTGGGATCTCTGGGTAAGGATTTCCAATATGCTGATGACTCAGTGGTGAATGTTGTGTGTTTGTGGTAGGGCATAAAAGTACTGATTGAAATTCAACCATCAGTACTGAAGGCCGGTGACAGTTGTGAGGTGAGCTGATATGATCAAAATGTTGCAACTATAGTAGTAAGTAGATGCTACTCCCTTATAAGGCGGAAATATTCATCCACCCATTCACTGTCTGTGGCAGTGATTTTCAGTTGCGCAGCCCAATATTTACCTTGTTGCAAGGCATCGGTTTTTACATACAGGAATATACACTTGTTTGATGCAGTGATGTTCACTTGCACAGCCCTACACTTACTTTGTGAGCTAGAACTCAAAACTGATACAGCCCCTCTAATCAGTACATGTGCAACTATATAGGCAATGGCAAGCCAAAGCCAAAGAGCTTTTGCCGCATCATCCTCTCCACAACGCCTTACCCAACACAGGCTTGCCACCGACAGTGGGACCCCCAATGAACAACCGGATGCCACTGCCATGGCAGAGCTCAATGATGAGCCTAATTCCAATGTACTTCCACAGCTCAGTTCCAAAGATATGTGGGAATCCAGATCTGATGCTGTGCGGGCCATCCAAGACTTTGCTTTGGCTCAAGGTCGGAGGGTGCTCATCGATAAGACTAGCAAAGGGGGAAGCTCTGTGGTGCTTCGATGTGAGAGTGCTGTGAAGCATGACAGTGGGCATAACACAAGGTGTTATCAAGTACAAGGACTGAATAAGATGACCAAAATGTCACATTTGTCCAACCTGACAGCGTGGGCAGTGTCCCTTGATGAGTTGTCTGACTGAGACTACTTCCATGTCTGAAAGTGAATAGTTGTTGATGATTTGTCAGGGTCAAAGCATGCCGGCGCCATGGTTGGGGCATGGCCAAAAGGGGGCCCTCTCCTGGGGTGAATTTGACAAAGGGGGGTCCTCTGCGGGGGCGAATTTGACAAAAGGGGGTCCTCTGCGGGGTCGCCCCTATTAGGACCGGCTTGCCCGCCGGCGCCGGTTTGGCGCCGGGCTGGCAACGCGCGTAATGTACAGGGGGCGGTCAGAGGACCCCCTTTTGTCAAATGCACCCCCGCAGAGGACCCCCTTTTGTCACAGAGGACCCCCTTTTGTCAAGATATCTCACAGAGGACCCCCTTTTGTCAATTTCCCTTAAATATATGATTCTGTGAACTCCCAATGCCTAGAAGCGATAATCGATGGTAATACTTCAAACAAAGTGTCTTCGCGAGTTGGCGAGTTGGAACTGAAGCAAAAAGTACTTTCGCATTGCGACATCGAACAATACAAGAGCGGCTTCGACGGATGTTGTCATCGGCTTTGCAGTGGAAGAGAAATGGATCTCATCTTCAGGAGCCAAGTGGCATAAAGGACACAATCGCCTTAAAAATTCTGGAATAGATTGTCTCGCTTGGTGTCGTTGTTTCTCGACTTCCAGAAAATGCACCCCACAACGAAATCGCAGGAAGAATGTCCTCAAGGAGATAGGTTGCCATGTTGATAGGATTCGTTCATATCGGTAGACTGGCTTAATGTGCTTGTACCATCGCTGAATCCTCGAAGAATGGTTGGAGAAGACACTAGCAATATGGACGTGTTTGTAGATCCGTTGAAAAGACTGCATGTCAACTGTTGTAGCCTCCGTTGACCTGATATCCGGCCAGAATCGATGGAAGAAGGCAATGATGTTGAAACCCGGACTTGAAAATGGCGCCGTGAATCCGAGAGTTGGGAAGATGAGATGGGCTGATTGAAAGTCATGACGGGATTGGGTGGTTTGTTTTTTGGGTTTAGGGGAATATGTTGAACGAGTGAGGGCCCTCGGGCCACTGGGTTGAGGTGGAATGCGGATGTGAGTTGGTTTTTGGGCTTAGGAGAATGCGCTAAACGAATGAGGGCCCTCGGGCCACCGGCTGCAGGTGCGATGCGGATAGAGCAAGTCAACCCGGGTCAGCGGAATTTTAGACGAGTTGTCCATTAGACGAAATGTCCTTGGACCACTTGTCCGTTAGACGAGTTGTCTTTGGACGAAATGGCTGGCGCCCCCCCCCCCTCCCCCCCACCCCACCCCCCACCCCCTCCCCATCCAAGAAAAACACCGCAGGAGGTTAAGTCCATTCCAGCGCCCTGCTTTCCATCAGTCGCCCGCACTTCGCCATGGAGACGAGCTACCCGGGCGACCCCGCGGGCTTCCGGAGCCGCCTGCTGACCTTCAAGGCCAGCACGTGGGTGGCCAAGCCGGAGGAGCTGTCCCCCGTGGTGTGCGCCCGCCACGGCTGGCGCAACTTTGCCCTCAACGCCGTCCGCTGCGACGTCTGCGGCGCGGTGAACGCTTTCGGCCACTACGGCCTGCTCAACGACCCCTGGTTCGGCGGCGCCGTCAAGCGGTTCTCCAAGGAGCTGCGCAGCGGCCATGAGAGCCACTGCACCTTCCGAGGAGTCCAGGATCCGCGAGACTTCCACGTTCATCCCTGGCCGGAGGGGCCGGTCGCGCGCGAGGCATTCCGCGGGCGCGTGGGGGCGCTGATGCGGATCTGGGACCTTCCCGATCTGTGCGACACGGCATTGGAGATGATGAGGGCCGCCCCGGGAGGGGAGGGCCTGGAGAGGCTGGCGGAGGGCGTGCGGCTGGAGTACTTGGCGGGAGATGGGGGCAATGCTGGCGGGCAGGGGAAAGTGTGGGCGAGGAGGAGTCTGGCGGCGTGCGCGATGGCGCTGTTCGGGTGGGAGGTGCGGCTGGTGAACAGGAAGGGCAAGCGTGCGCTAGGCGACGCTTCGATGGCGGAGATCGAGGCCGCGGGCTACTCCCGGCGGTCGGAGGTGGCCGTTTGTTGCGAGATGTGTGGGGCCAGGGCGGGACTGTGGAGGTTCAGGAGCGGCTGCAGCGCGGGGGCGCCCAAGGCGCCCTTCCCCGTGGTGCAGCAGCTGGCGGCCAGCGTCGCTGCCGTGGTGGCAAGGCGGCGGCCGGCGGAGGGGGCGGGGCAGGGGGCATCGAAGGAGGGGTGCGCGGCGGCCAGGCTCACGGGCACGATCGCTGGCGGGGCCATGCAGGCGGCAGGGGGTGGGGTTGGGGCCTTTGCCACGCCCAGGAAGACGTCTGGGGCGGGAAGTTCGTCGAATGGAGGCGCTGGAGTCGGGGAATCGACACCGGCACCATTCGGCTCTGTTTTTGGGAAGGGCGGTGGTCATGGCAGGCCGGAGGCCACCCCCGCTGGCGTGGGCTCGGAAAACGCCTTTGGCTCGGCGCGGGCGTCAGCTGCTGTGTTTGGTCTTCACAGCTTCAAGTCTGGAGGCAAGAGAAAATTCGGCGATGCGATGAACACACTGTCAGAAACTGCTGCCAAAACTCCCCGGTTGCTGAGCGATGCAGCATCCGCGGCCAAGGATGTGGCACAGGCAGTTGATGCACCCCGAGCTAAGGCTACCATGCCTTATGCTTTTGGAAATGCAATCCTCAAAGCTCTGAACAGCAGTCCAGCAACCAGCGCAATATCCAAGACATCTGTAGGGCGTGATCAGGAAACCGGTAACGGACCAGGGGGCAAAGGGGAAGTTGCGAATGGCAACGAAAATGGCAGATTCGATGCAGGTTGCATCGCTCACACAGGGAGCGCTTCAAGGTCTAAGTTAAGCAGGGCTGGGGGCGCAGCTGCTTGTGAGTTGCCTGCTTTTCATCCATGCAAGGAACACAGGTATTGGTGTCCCTGGATAAGGCAGTACAGAAGCAGGATCGTCGAACATGAAATCTCTGGCTGGTGCCATCTTTTGGAGTTGCTTCAAACCCAGAAGGTGAACTCTTGTCTTCCCGCAGGCACTGAGATAGGGAGAAAGCCAGACAAGGCCCTGGTGGATGCTGAATGCAGGGGTTACATTTCAGGTGAAGCAGACCGAGGTAATGTCTGTAAGCGGAAGGACATGCTTGAAGTACAGGATGCATCCAACGACTTGGCAGGGCTGCAGGAACCTGTCCAGACAACACCACAAAACACAGTGCCTGGTGGTTCAGCTGTGAGCCGTGGCATGGCTAACATTGGAGGAAGGCGGGCTGACAGTGTGAGCAGAAGCAATGATGCCAAGACCTTGGCATTGCAGACCAGTGCAGCCGATTCAGCCCCTACCAAGGACGACAGGGGCATGCATACTGGCCTGTTTGCCATTGCCAGTGCAGGTACCACTATCAATCGCCATGAAGCACCTCCAGTGGAGAAAATTGACTTGAAGAGTTCAGAGCCAGCCGAAAATGGTGCAAACGGCCCAAAATCGAACCAATCTGTGTTTGGACTCAGGGAGGGAGAGATGCAGGATTTGCAGACATCCCCAGTGGCAGGCAATCTGGAGGAAGGGAAGGCCAAGGTGTGCATTGGAGATTCAGGCATCTCGAATGGTTCAAACAGAGAGCAGGATGCTGCTCCCGAGCCAGTGGAAGTAGAACTGCAGGAGACAGCAGAGATCCCAGCAACTGTCGTCGCTCCCAAGCCAGTGGAAGTAGAAGTGCTGGATACGGCAGAGATCCCACCACCTGTCAGTGCAAGTCCTGGGCATGAGGACCCAGCAGAGCAAATGCCAGGGGTGCCTGTTCAGGACTCCCCTCCTGCGCCCGAGTCTCCTGACGATGGGGGGCTCCCTGAACCTCCGTTTGGTTTTCAACAGGAAGCGGAAATGGACCCACATCGGGTTGTCCAACCACTTGTTGAGCCCGAGTTCATACCTGTCAACGACATAAGGGTGCACATTGCTGAGGACAGCGGGGAGACGCAAGGGGAGGGCGAAGAGTCTGAGTCGGAAGACAGCGTAGATGGATGGTCTGACGAGGACGTTTCCGAGGACAGGGTGCGAGAGAGTGCGTCATCGGCAGGGCACGACCTGGATCTGCACAGCATGGAAGGCCACCAGGCGCACGCTCAGATCCTCATGAATTTCGGCACCAGGATGATGCAGGCACAGCTGGAGCGGTTGCAGCAACCACTACGGGAGGAGCCAGAGATTGTGGACCTTGCGACGCCCAGTGATGAGGATGTCGACAACAATGGGCAGGCAGAGGGGGAACCGGACATGGAGGGCGAGGCCGAGCGGTGGCGGCAGGGGCATCATGGCGATCCTATGGGCAACGAGATTTATGGGGACGGGGGAAGGGGAGATGTTCGCGACTGGATCAATGGCGATGGGTTTGAGCTGGACGAGTCGTCTGGCGACGAAGAGGGTGAGGAGGGGAGTCAGGAAGACTACTACGGGGACGATGACAACTTCGAGCAGTGGGGGAACGGGCCGCTGGGGCGGATGGCCGAGCAGGCTCCTGGGCAGTTGGTCCAGGAACAGGTGGTCCAGGCGCAAGTGGGGCAGGGACAGGCAGACCATGTGTTTGAGGCCAGGGAGGAGGAGGCGGAGGACGAGGAGAGCAGTGTGGAAGAGGACGCCTCGTCCGAGGAGCTGAACCAGATGTTCCCGGACATGGGGAGACCCCAAGCCGGGAGCCAGGATGATGACAACGGTCGGGAACCGTAGCTTGGCTGCTCTTCCTGGGCACTTGCCTTATTTCGTTCTGTAGCCAGATTGATGGTTCGCATGCAGCTTGCTGGGAGTATGGACTGGAGGTCGTCGTTCCTGTCAAGACCATCTCACTCTGCAAGTGTGGAAGAACAGCATCGTATGGTTTTCTCCACCTGTTGTCTTGTGCCACATATGCCTGTCGTGGGACTGGAGGTGGTCAAATGTCACCATATCCCTGATGGGGACAGATAGTTACGTGATCAGAATCAAACGGGGGCAGCCGATCCATATGTTGGGTCTTGAGCTGGAGCGTTCCAGCACGACTCACTTGCGAACATGGGGAGGTCAGTACTGTGGGAGAGACTGAGGTTTGTGATGCCGTCCTTCCTCAAATAGCATAGCTGAATAGGACCTGCCAGATTCTCTGCCGGGGTGTGCGAGTGTATGTGTGTGTCCTTTTAGTCGTCATGGTGGGTTCCTCACAGGCGACCTGGTGTCGATTTTAGCCTTGACCTTGTTATGAAAGGGTGGGGAAGGCTATGTTACCACAGGCTGGAACCCACCAGCCTTCGTCGTCCACAAAGCCTTGTGGCCCACATGGTAACAACCTCTATAAATATTTCTTCACATGCAGAATGTTACAACCCCGCCGTCGCCCATCTACACACTGCATAACCCTATGGGCAGCCCAGTACGTGTTGCAATTCACCAGCAATGTGCTTTAAAATTGCGCCTGTGTCCTTCATTTTCGACTTTAAGTCCTTCGCCATGGTAGAATGCAGTTTGCCATCCCGGTGGAACGGTGCCTTGTCGATGCCCACATTTTTCTGAACAACATTGACTCGCTTGCGCAGTCCGTCGACGTCCACCCTGCACAGCTCGCGTGCCACTGTCCCATCGCCCCTGGACGGCAGGCTGTGTAGTATGTCAATGCACTCCGCCAACATCGCATACCGCGCCTCCAGATTCTGCATCAGCTGCCGCATACGCGCCCACTGCTCTTCCTGCCGCACACCCTTCTCGAGGAGCAGCTCAAACCTCTCCAAAAGATCCTCCACGGTCGAGCGCTGTTCCTCCAGCCGCTCCAAGTAGGGCTGCCTCTCTGGTTCGCCGTCGGCCTTGGGGTCCCCTGAGGGGCCCAGCCCACCAGCATCTGCTGTAGGGGAGCGGCCTTCCAGATCGATAGGATCGAGTTCGATGTCCACTTCCACTGGGAACAGGGCTGGCAGAACGGCATTGCCATTGACGCTCACCAACCTCATCCCCTCGTCCAGCCACAGCAGCAACGTGCTGTGCAGCCAAAACAGGCAGCCCAGCAGGGCAGCCCTGCCCAGGGGCTCATCATGTACCTTCATCACTGTGGGGAGGTCCAGGTCATCTTCCACGCCGCACATCCCATGCTCCTGGCCCAAGAGGCCCACACTGTCCAGCCATCCGATTTCAACAAAGTACACGGCGTCCTCACAGGACACTACGAACCTCCCGCCACAGGCCGGATCGCTGTACACGACAGCGCGCCTCCTGCATGAGCCTTGACCCAACAGCACGACGTCCACCAGCGTCATGGCCACTTGGGTGTCCTGCTTGATGCAGGGCACCAGCCCTGAGGGGGGCCGCTGGCCGCTCCAGAGGGGCTGCACCTCTTGAGTCAGAAGGTGAACGAATATGGTACCTGCTTCGGAGGCTGTGGTGATCACTGTCACCCCGTCCCGCTCTGAGACCCACAGGTTCAAAAACCGCATGCCACTCAGCACAGAGTCCCCGCCCTTGTTAATGGGCCCTTGAAGGGCGGGACAAGCTGTCCAAAATGGAGGTTTGGCCACCACGTAGCCAGGCCTTGTGCTTGGTTTGGACAGGCATTGGTGTTGGTGAGCTGAGTTGGAAGTTTCAGACGATGGCGGCCTCGATCCTGTGGTCGGTTCCTCCACTTCTGGGATCACCTAGAGAAAGGGGCACACATCTGTAAGCAGTGAAGCTGGATGCGGTGGCACCCCCAAAACCCCACAAGTATGCCCCTTCAACAACGAATCACAGAGGTGAGATATGCTGAATGGACCTGCGCACGCCCCAGAGCGTGCAATCGTTGACGCCGTCAGCACAAAGAAGGGATGAACAACATCGCATGTGCTGTCTCACACTCCAATACGATGGTGGGTACAAAAACAGTGGGGTGCAACTTCACATGGACAGCCGTGGAAGGAGGAAAGTAGCATCTCTGCCCCACTAAATTTCGGTGGGGTAGCTCGAAAGCTGCCCCTGCCAGCGGGTTCATGTTGCCAGTTGAAAACTACCACAGCGAGTCCCAGCTGACACCTCTTTGGACCCATTACACATGCAAAGGACACTGCCCGAGCACCTGCTGCAAGAACGACTCCGCCTCCCTCCCCAGTCCCCATTCCTCGACCGTCCTGCCCACCGCCGGACCCAGGCCGGCGGACAGCTTGGCGCCGATCGGCACCACGGGGCACAGCAGGAACACCTCCCCGTCGGACATCAGAAAGAACACCGCGAAGGAGCCCCACAGGCGCCTGGGCGCGAAGGCGAACGCCACGGCCCTCCGCGCCTCCCCCACCAGCCCCCACCCGCGCCGCGGGCCCGTGCTCAGCCGGAACGCCTGCTCCGGCTCCGACGGGTCCGCGGCGTCGAACACCAGGAACCTGCCGTCACGCGTCAGCACAGCCAGGTGCTCGTCCGACCGCGGGAACCACGAGGCCTGCACCACGTCCGCGCCCAGCCCCTCCAGCTCGCGGAAAGCGCATGCCGGCTCACGGGATACCCCGTCGGCTCCCTCATCCCCTACGCGCCCCGCTTGCCGCAGATCGAGCAGCCCAAGGCGGCAGGCGTCCGCCCCGCGGCCCAGCAGCGCCGCGATACGGCCGCAGTGGCCGGCGCGGACGGTTCCCACGCCGAAGGGCGGCGGCGGGGAGGGTCGGTAAACGTGCCAGGGGGCGGGCGGCTCGGCCGGGGGGCCCTCTGCGGGCTGGATGCCCCAGTTCAGCTGGCTGGGCTTCAGGCAGGCCACCAGGCCGGCGGCGGTGGCCGCGAAGGCGTCACCCCGCTCGTTCTGCGACACGTCCACCACGTCGTCCCAGAGAAACATAGAACGGGAGCCGTCCGACCGAAGCCTGCAAGCCTGCAGCCCTGGGGCGGCTCTGCCGTCGGCTGGGTGGGGCGGCCAGGCGTGCGGGTTGTGCCAGGTACTGGCGGGGTCCACGTCAGAGGTGTTTCTGGCAGCAACTGAAAATTTTCCTTGGGAAAGTGCCCGCACATATCTCCTTCGGGAGTTGGGGGTCGTCTTGGCGTCAGGTGTCGCGAGCGCGTGGGATCGGTGCCCGTCCTCCCCGCGCCCGCCCATGCATCGCGAGATGCCGCACCCTCTCGGGGCCCTCCGCCTCCCCGGCTGCGAAACGCGCCGGACGCCGGCGGCCATCCCGGACGTCGCGCTGGACGGGCCGCGGGCGATCATGGAACAGGTGAAGGCCAGTCGACGGGCGGCGGACGGCGACTGCGGAATCGCCTCGGCGATCTCCCGGGGCCGGAGCGCTGCAGAGGTGCTGGAAGGCGGCATAATCGCCGCGGCGTCGGCTGGGGACGGCGTTCCCTGGACGGCGACTTGTGCACGCAAGGGGCAAGGTTTGGACACGCTGCCCTGCGGAGGGGAACGTCACGGGACTGTCGGGCGCGCGACTGGCGAGTTCGATCTCGATAGGAGTGGTGGCGCTGGTGTCACCAAGGAATTAGCGCAACGGGCCGACAGGGCAGGAGCCCAGGCCCCGAGTTGGGCATCTCCACAAGTGTGCGTCGAGAGGCCTGTGTCCATGGGCGCCGATTCCGTGAATGGGCAGCGTGGAAGTGAGGGGGTTGTCGAGGGCCAGGGCAAAGCAGTTGCTTGCTGTCGTCCGCTGGAGGCGGGGCCCATTGAAGACGGCAAGGATGACGCCGCGCGTGCCACCGGAGTCCTTCCATCGCATCAGCAGCGAGCCAGCTCTGTGTCCCTTCAAACAGTCGGGGCGCGCGGTCGTGATTATTTTGCTGGCGTCTTTCCGGAAGATCGCACGCTGCCCGCCAGCGGGCATGCACAGAGCGGCAGCGGTCCGGATCAGCGCGTGGCGATGACGCTGTCCCGCAGGACCGCGGAGTTGAGAGAGCAGGTGCTCGCCGCGCAGCGAATGGCGCGTCGTGCGGAGTGCAAGGGCCAAATGCCTTTGAAACAAAAAGTGTCGCGCCCTGGTGGGAGGACGGCCGCTTGGGGTGTCCCTGCTCACGGTTCAGCAGGCGGGAAATCAATTATTTGGGAAGGTGGAAGTCACGGGAACAAACCCCGTCGTGGGGTGGCAGTGGCTGGAGAGAAGGTGGCTTTGGAGGGTTCAGGAAGCCCTGTGCATGAAACAGATAGTGCCAACTCAACTTCATTGGGAGATGGCCCTGGGAGACAAGTGCAAAATGCAACTGAGCAGGAGGATCAACCTCTTGCAGGTACGTTGGGGGATTGGGAAGAGCCATCCCCGGGAACAGGTACTCTTTCTGCCCAAGATCACTGTCCTTTTGGATCCAGTGTTAGAGAGCTTGAATGGCCAGCAGGGACTCGAAAAGGATACTTAGATCAGGCCATTGACGCATGTGTTGGTGGGAATTTACCAGACGATCCAGCCTTGGCACATATTGGGATGGATAGTATTGACAACACAGCAGCACAGTTTAGAGCACGTGATAGCACTCTTGCTGTCCCCGACTTTCCAGTTTTGCAACACAGCCCAGATCCTACCTGGCCTCGTTTAGAGGGTAATTTCGCCTGTCTTGCAAATCACTGTGTTTATCAAAGCAACAACAAACTCGAAATGAATCGCCAATCGTTTTGCACAAGTGGGGGAACATGTATTCCCCCCCATTCCCCCAAAATTGTGCATTGGTGCGTAGATGGGATTGTCCACTCTGAATGCAGCAGCTGCCACGATTCAAAGTCTGCTGGACACAGGGCCACAGAGTGTCTTTGGTCAGCCAGTGGCTCAGGCATGAATGCAGCAGGAAGTGAACCAGGGAATGAGGCTCACAGGACCAAGACCGGAGAAGACAAAGAAGTGGAGCAAGGACAAGAAGCCACTGGCATTGCACCTCGCAGCAGATTCTATCCTTCCGGCAACCAAGAACCTCGGTCTCTGCAGCAGTCAAATTTATGCCAGGACAGGTTGCAGCAAATGCTAAATGTTGAAGGAGTTCATCAGCAGCATGGTGGGGAGCACAGCATCCAGTACACATCAAACACAGGAAAGGGCACATCTTGGGTGCAAGTTCAGCAGCTGTGCCTACAAATGCAGCAGTCCGTTGCAGCAACATGTCAGACACTGTCAGTTAAGAGGTGCAAACCAGGTTCTTCATCTGCAGCAGGGTGCCACGGCTCTCCGCACACATCGGCAGTGGATTCAAGCAGCACAAGGCCTGAACGTTTGTGCGGGTCAGACATGCCTGCAAACCATGTTGATGGATGGCTACCTGACCAGCACAAGGCATCAAACGTGACTACCAATGGGCACATGGACGAGAGTGGCAAAGCAGATGTCTTTGCTGCACCAAGCGCTGAAATTGGTGCAACTGGTGCCCAGATTCCTGGGAATGCGGTGCATGCTGTGCGTCAGGCTCAGGGGACGACAGGAGGAGCAAAGCAGGGGTGTTGCGCGATGCATTCCGCACACATTTCCTCCCAAGTTGGGCAGCAGAACGTGGGCACTTCAGCAAGTGCAACATTGCAGGAGTGCGTTTGCTCAGTGTATGGGAAGCCTGCATGGAGGAAAGAATGGAGCCCGACACCCCGTTCCCCATGCTGCAGTACGCTGTGCTGCAGTTTTCGCAAACTGGCTTCTGACATTCCGAATACCAACCAATGTGCACCTCGTTTGGCAGCTCACACGCCTGCGTTTGGACACGCTTCATGCCCAGTCAGCTGCTGGCCAGGGCCACTGGACGTCGGAGAAGAAAACGCAACGACGCCAGCAGGGGTCGAACTATGCGGGGTGACGGGTCAGCATTGCCCATTGGCACCTGCATCAATGCAAGGACAGACACAATGTCTGATCGCCGATGACGGGAGACTATGCACGCTCCCAGGACAGATGCCATCACAGGACAAAGTCACGGAGGCTGGAAGGACTGTTCCTCGTGTCTACCTTGATCGTGTGGATCCCACATGCATGGAGTCATGTTTCCAGCATCCATGTCAAAAGGAGGCCATCCACTCAGGGTGTCCACCTGCATGCCCGATTCCTCGTTCCTCATGTGCTTCTGACCCACAGCAACGAAGCCAAGTAATTCACCAAATGACAGAGCAGCTATCTATAAGAGGCCAGGACTGCGATGCCATCATGAGCAAGTCATCTCCTGAGTCTCAACCGAACCATGCTCGCAGGCATGATGCATATATTAGCAATGGGCATGTTCCTGACGTGATAGCGGGTTGTGCCTTTCAAGCCTGCTGTGTTCCTTGCGATCCGCGAATAGCACACTTGACGGAAAGGTTAAGGATAGCCATGACCACAGCGATGGAGTCCTCCAGGAGAGGCCTTGTGCGAGGCCCACATGTGGGAGAATGGTGCTCTGCCACACAGAGAGATGGCGGGGCCATGAGGGAAGCGGAAGGGGCCAGTGGCAATGGCCATTTGAAGCGTGCGCACAGTGAGAAACTGTCGCGGTGCCTTCAGTCGTCCTATTTGAGACAATGACAGACACCATGGCGATGCTGCATGCCATTGCTGTCCCGCCGTTTAATACTGTCCTTGAGAATTATGCGGAGTGACTTTGGTGTGTTGAGCGAAAGCTGCTGAACTACGAATCAAAACCTCATCCAAGCCTTTGTTTTGCCGCTGTGTACTCTAGCTTCGATGCCGTCAGGTGTCACAGATGTGCATCAGTACAAAGCATTTTTTGAACAGATGTCTTGCGAAATCATCCAGAACTGGAAGGAAACTGCACACCAAAGAACGAAGGAATGCTCTTCGGTTCAGTATCGAAAGACGCGACAAGGTCGTCAGTCCTCAGAACTTCCGGGAAGGACTGTACTCGTGACAACTGAATTGAATACGCTCTGCAATGCATTGTACAATGACCGGCTGGGTCGTCCCAAATGGTCCTGCCGCCATGGCGCATGCGGTTCTACTCTCGGAGGCCGCCAGTTCGTGGGGGACACGCTCGGAAGTTCGAAGATTCTGCAGAAAATGAATGCTGACGAGCAGACGGCCGACGAACCGGTGCTGGTGCGTTGTGCGGCGCACCCAGTCGCAGGACACCCAGGATGAAAAATGAACAAGAGGCACGGAATGACCAAGGCATCAGGCCGCGATGCCTCCCTTGAAGGGACGGGAAGGGAGTCCCTTCCTTGCCACTCCTTATTCTGGCAACCTTTGGCGTGGTAGTTGTTGTGGGGGTGGGATGGGGGCTCATGCAAATAAAGGGTCCCGCATGGTTGCTGATTTTGTGCTGGGTTTGACAAGACGGGAGCTCATTTTTCGGAGGAACAGCAGCAGAAGCTGCTGGAAACCCGAAAAGGACCGCTGGGCAATGCGCCTGCTGACAAGAAATGGTTTGAGGGGACCGCCAGCGGACTGTGTGTAGCGTATTTGGGAATAACTCTGAGATAATACATCGATGTGGAAACTGTTCGATATTGAATTCACACTATTGCCTGGAACACGGGATATTGTTGCCATTTCTGCTTGCCAAGAAACTGCTTGGTTTTGGATAGTATTTACCCCTCTTGCCAAGGTACCATCGAGGAGGCGAAGCTCACGGAATGGCCCCCATTAGTCAAGGTCATCCACCTACCTATAGTGTACCAGACCAAGGAAGTAAGAATGCTACTATGCTTTCAGTTCAGGGGCAATGGACTTCACGCGCCGCGATTCTTGATGAAAAATGGTTCAGATTGCTTGTGAGCTACCAAGAAGCCCGGAGGGATGTGTAGGCATTGACAATGGTGCTCCATTGCTCCATTTTCGCACATCTGTTGTATGTGTTGCCAGATAAGAAAAGTCTTGGGTGTGGACAGCAAATATCCTTTTTTACTTTGTCAGAATTGGTCTACTGTTCAATTGGTAAGAACTGTTGTTCTGTTGTTGCGCTAGCTGTGCCCTTGTTCCACTGCCATCCCCAGTACACCATGTCCACCAATGAGTGAATGGCATGTCACGATGAACAACAACGGTACCATTGGTTAGCTTCACGCATTCCAGGCGGGGTCTGCTACGAATCAAACATCGTGGCCCAGTCCTGTGCACTCGCTAGCATCCTGGAAGCCTTTAATCTCTTCACGTGTGTAGAGCTGCTGCACACCACGCGCTTCAGTGCGAGCAGACCTTTAGAAGAAACGTGGCTGCTTCAGGCATTGCAGTGCTCCTCCTATCTTTACAGTATTCGTCCATCCCAGCCAGCCACGTCAGCAGGAGTGCAAGACAGAGATATTTTATCAGACAGATAAAAGGGCACCAATTGCGCTCTTTGACGTTCCTAAACGTCCAGTGTTCAATCACAACTCTTACATCCAGCTGGCTATTTCAGAGCAATGCGCGGCTGCTCCGGACGCAATAGTTGTTTGTGTGGGCAGGCCCTAATTCAGACGTTACTTGTGACTGCCATTGCTGGTGGCACCTCACTGCTTTTGCGGGCTTGGACGCCCTGCTTGCAGAGCTGCCACAAACCTACTATTCTGCCATCTCTTAGGGTGTCTCAACAGCGCAATACCTTCTGTTCTATCTGCGGGAATGTTGTAGCCAAGGGCAATGAGCACCTTGCATGTTTGGGCCACGGCTGTTTCGTTTGCCCTTTCTTTGCTGCTGTCAGAGGGAGGAATGAGGACGGTGTCTCTACCTTCTGTGCCAGTTACCGTTACAAGCCCATGGCGACTCGCCGCTGCACACAATTATGGCGATTCATTGCAGTAGGGTATATGAATCAAATATTCATATCTTAAAAGTCACAGCTACAGGGTGTAGTTCCCTTGTCACTCACATACTGCTGTAGTATGTATGAACAATCCAAACGAGCACAATCTTGACGGGAAGTTTCCGCAACATCAAACTGCAATTGTCACAATAGGGTTCCCATTTCATATGGCTCCTCGACTTGCACTGCATTAGGCCTCCACGGAATTGGTGAATAACGCCATGATCCATATGGAACCGGGGCATGTACCCCAGCTGGACGCCAACATAGCGCATTCGACCCTGGCTTTCAGCAAAGGGAGCTGGAGTCATCTGCCATTTACAACGATTTAATGTGCGGCTTGAAACGTGGAAATACCGTGCGACCATGGGTCACCACAACAACTGCTGTACAATCCCGTGTCACCGCAGCATAGCGGCGTCTATGCGTCCTACACTATGCAAACACGCCCTCCACGACATCCTGCGGGGTCAGCACGACACTTCCACCCAAGATGTACGTCATGCCCGGCTCTCCACTCCTGTCGATTTCATTCAACATGTCCCTGATTTCAAGTATGCTCAAGCCTCCCACGACAAACAAGATGACCGTCTGGTGGTCGCTCGGCTTCTGCGAGCTCTGAAACCCGAGGCGGCCCAGGCCCATGTTCAGGAGCCCCTTTAGAAGCGATGGCGTGTGGGTCAAATCGCTCAGGGCTTCCTGGTCTATTATCTTGGAAAGCATGCGGTGGGCAAGGGAAGCAAAGGAACCTGACGTCGCGCCAGACTCGGACATTGGGTCCGAGAGCTGCCTGAACTCCCGCAGATTGGTCCTTGCGGCGCCAACCTGCTTCAGCCTGTCAAAACGGTCCGCGAGGAAGTCTCTGAGCTCCAGCTTGAGGGCTGCCGACTCGTACCCGTAGGCCTCGGGGTCTCCAGACTTTTTGTCTCGCACCTGAGGGACCAAAGCACCGCCTCTTGTGGAGAAATTGATGCCGGAACCACAGAAAACGGCTCAGGTCGCCTACTCACGCAAAAATTTTGTGATCTGGGCCGTGCAAAGCAGCAAGGTGCACACTTCCCTGACTTCACTGGCATCATTCCTCATGGCCAGACACGAATCGCTACAGGGGACTAGCAAACAAACAATGGTGTCAAGAGTCGACAGTTGGGCATGGCGCAAGTCGCAGAGAGCTGCAAATGCGCCGGATCACAGATGTCACGCCAGGCGCATGTCACAGCTGCGCTGCATGCAGTGTGTCGATAAAATGCTGCAAAAACCCACTTGCTACACTCTGTATTTCATGCCAAGACATCCCCATGTCACAGCTGACATTGTCATCTTCGCTGCTTTCAGCTTCTCACCTCCCGTATACTTGCACAGAGGTCTGCCATCCAGGAAGGAATGGGGGCGCTGCCGTTGACTAGTGCATCAGTGATGGCATCCATGATCTGCTGTTCCTCCCCGCTGAACAGTGGCAGCTCCCCCATGCCTTCAAGGCCAAGTGAGTATGCCAGCACAAGGAGCTGCATGACGTCGTCCAGATTCAGGACAGCCTGCCGCGAATAGGTGGGCAACAGGGATTAGAATCCTGTGCAAACAGAGCACGAGTCGCTGCACACGTCCCCTCCACCAGACGGCAAGCCACTCTAGCTTTTCGTGGTCTTTGTCACAACCAAGAATCAAAGCGACTTACAAAAACCAACAACAGTTGCCATTGAGATTGCATTCATAATGTTTCACATAACCTAAAAGCAATTCTGACATATTTCTGAGGCAAGATAGACTTCTGTGGCACGGGCAAAAGCCCTTGATGCACCAGGGCACTGGGCTGCCTTCTAGCACAATGCATGATGCCACACTGCAGGCTCATTGGCATTCTGGTGCTGGATAGTATGGCACAGCAAGTTACAAATCTGCTGTGGCATGAATGACCACAGAAGATGCACTATGTGGAGGAAAGGGAAGCATGCATCACCATTTTCCCACTTGATATTAAAGGTGCCCACCTGGTCTTTGGTTGTGTTCCGTATGAGGTCCACAAACATGGCAACAATCTCTTCAGGCGTTGAAGCAAGCATGATCTGGTTCTCGTTGCTTGACATCATGTCCCATTTCTGGGCATGTTCAGGTGACAGTGTCTGAGCAGCTGCAAATCCGTAACTGACTGCCAGGTGATGCTTCATACCGCACTCTGCAAGGGAAATGTGCCAAATGTCAAACGTGCCTTGCAACAAAAGCAAGATCAACCAACACAGCCATACAGCTATGTAGGAACTAACTCGACGGAAAGCTTGACAGACTCGACAGAAAACTCGACAGAAAGCACAGCAGTCATTGTGAGAATGACACAGAAGTGCAGGAATGCACTGTGGAGCATGTCTCATACAGCCAACCACAAATCCTACTTCAAAGTCGCTTGCCAGCCTTTGTCAAGTAATGAAACAAGTGTTCCATTTTGTCAGTTTGGAAGCCTGCATACCATGCATCGTCTTTGCAGTGGTGGCATCCCATCGCAACCAACTAGCCTCAAGACAATATAGCATGTCAAACACAGCCCATCTGGGAGCTTCCCCTACATGATAGCTCCTTCCACAGTGGGGAACCAATTCCACAAGTGGCCCACAAGGACACCCTGCCACATACTTGAAAATGGCTGAAAGACCAGACAGAATCAGACCTGCCTGCTGTGCCAGATTTTGTGCCAATGCCTGTAGTTCTGCTTGCTGAACTGGTCCAGCCCTTGAGCGCACGGGCGTGTCGATGGACTCCTTCCTGTGTGCTTCCCTGAGCCACTTGCGCACAAGCAGGGCACCTTCCCTTGATCTCCTGGGCAACAGGTGCCCAAAGTAGGCTTGCGACTGGCTGTCAGACAGTTCAAGGGAGCCGCCGAGTGGCACTGATGGATCAATGATGCCATTAGATGGATACAGAGGCTGGAGCGGTATGCGCATATCTGTGGACCTGGAACAGGTGAGATGGAGGCACACTTTGAGACCAATGTGGTATCTCTAAGCTGCAAATCTGCTTCACATAAAGCAACAGCCAACAGAAACAAGAGAAGATACTCAAGTCCACACCTCATTCGAATTGTCTACAGCCAACCCTCTTCAAATCAGGGTGAAGTACCAATTTATGGCCCACCACTCAATGACATTAGTTGGTTCTTCTCCACAATATGTGCCCATGACATTCCCAGCTGTACTGATTGTCACTGCAGTGGCCACTTCAGCAGTCTGCTGACCTGCCACTATGTCACGATTTCAGTGTCTAGCTCTACTGTCATTGCATACGAAAAGGCTCCAACCTTAGTCCAGTTGGTTTGTGCTTGGAGGACGGATCGCGTTGGTTTGGTCCTTCTGCTCTCCTGAGGGCCGCCACCATGCGATCCATGAGGTTGTCAGTGTGCCTGGTGGGTGCTATCAGGTCCATTCTTCGATCAATCAGCACAAGAGAAGCTTCCTCTTGTGGTACAGTGCCATCAACTGCAGGGCGCACCCCCAATCTGGCAATCTCCTGTCCTGGAGCACATTGGAAGTCTGTTGCACACAGTAGAATGGGACAAAACTCCCACCAGGGTGCACAGCACCCTGGTCACCATTGAGATTAATATTGCTGCATGCTGCTGCTGCAGTGCATGAATAACGCACCATAACAAACCCATGTGACTGCAAAGATAGCAACAGGCTTTGGAGTCATCATCAGTGCTTCGAAATCCATTTTGGCCAGACATATTCAGGCAAAATCTGGACACCTCCCTGTATCTTATCCATGCAAACATCTCACATGCTGCTATCCCATTTGTGTGGATAGCCATTTATGACAGCTAATGACATCGGCCATTTATGACCGGCCATTTATGACACCGGCCATTTATGACAGCCATGTGACAGCTAATGATGGCATCACTGTGGAAACGAAGCCCTTTGCATGATATACATCAACGTGAAGCATCGCACAATCTGGGATAAGCGTAGCTGAAAACAACTGCCAACACTGAAAGTGCCCTTGTCTGTGTGTCCAAACCCCAAATGATCTGCAGATAGATTGTCAGCAGTTGGATGGATCTGCTCAGGTCCAGAGAACAAGCAGGTTGACTGGGAAAGGGACACGACACAGAGGAACACACCATCGCTGCCTCTCAAATCGCCAGAACATTGCAACACAATCGGAAAACTGCACCATGCGGAAATTTCCTGCAGGGACATCGGCTTGATGAACTGGCAGCCTTGAGTTTGTGCTTCCAATGGTGATGCATCTGCTCTCACTCCTTTGTAAACACCCAACAAGCAACCAGTGCTGTCACATGACAAGGAAGTATCACAAATCCTTTACTCAACGAAAGCAAGTCAGCACCGCAAATAACTAATCACAAGTTGACAGTTGTTGTGCAGAGAATGTAGGAATTTGCTACTTCAACAACACACTTACCGATTCTCTGTGAAAATGGCCCCAAAGTATATGTGTCGAACTTCACACCAAGTTGACTGGCCACCCCAGAAAGGGTATGACCAATTAATGAAACAGCATTTGCCGTATCGCCCAGGTTTATGGCATCGCCAGCTTGATTTGATTTTTCATCGTAGTCCCCAAAGCCAGCAGGGATCCCTCCACTCCTGTTAGAAAGAACTGCAAACTTCAGCAATCAAGCAAAACAAGGCGATACAGCCTGTGGTTCTGGTGCACAAGGAATGCCAATTAGCTGGCAATGGCCACTTGCAGCTAGAGCACTGTAAGTATCTGCACTTCTCAAGCACCGCATCATCTTTCTCAAGGCACTAGGCTGAAAACTCACACAAGGCTGTCTGTGGGCCTACTTACACTGAGTTCCTTGATGCTGTGGGGGTATGGTTTTTGCCAATTATTGTGAGGTCACTGTAGACTGCTAGCAAAGGGGCGCTGTTTGACTATCTGAGTTCACCAGAGACACATGACAAGACCAGTGTGTTGATTTCACGTTGCCTGCAAGGACGTTCATTTATCCACTCCAACGAACAGTCGGAGGAGTCAATAAGCAATGCAGTGCTTCGTTACCTCGTCTGAACAGCAGCACATGTCGATGGGAGAACAAAAGTTCTCCCTGTCACAGCACACAGCTGGAACGGGAAATATCTGACAGATGCCTCCTGGCCACTGCGCTGATAGAGCTCCTGCTGCCTTGCATCAATCATGGCCTCCCTCGCCTCATCTTTGTCATCCAAGCCCTGGTTCCGCCAATCGGCTTCTTTTTGCAGCATCTGCTCAAAATCTGCATATGCGTTGCTGCCAATCACAGCACCAGAGAGGTTTGGGTGGGCATCCACGGAATATGAGCAGAACACTGTCACGCCTGTGGCTGATGGGTGCGCCTGTATGGCATTTGGTCCATTTTCAGCAACTGTGCGTGGTCTACTTCAAGGAATTTTGAAGGCAGGTCGGTTGCCTCTGCAGCAGGTCTCACCTTGACTGCCTTCAGAATTTGTTCCTGGGCCGTCGTCAACAGTTGCGTGATAAATATCACAACAGGGTATGCCTGACCAATCAAGAGTGGGAGTGCGGCATCTTGGGAGCAAGCAGTCTTCAGCTCGCACACGTTGGAGGCACCCAGATCTGCACCAAAGCCAAATTGCTGTGTAACAAATTCCACTGACCAACATGGACTGTCACTTTGTGGCGAAATGAAAATTGTGACCCAGCCAACAAGGGACATGGACGGGGGGTGGCGGTGGTGGCAAGGGGAGCGGCGAGGAGGTGAAATGGAGTGTTTGGCAAAAGACAGCATCAACCAAAAAATTGCCGTGGGGATCCACGTCCTCCGTCAACAGATGTTCCCTTCATTCGTTCAATACAGACACGGAGCTCGAAATTTCACTTGCGACAGGTGCTCCAATCGTGTGGACCAACAGCAAGTAAACCATCAGCAATGCCCACAGATCCACCTCGCAGAGTCTTGCGCGAAGGCCAGACACCGCCAGCGCTCTCACCAAAGAAGAATCTCGCCCCAAGGCTGTGGGCGGCAGTCTCCCCCGCTCCCGTGTCCAAATAAACCAGCGCCCCCGCCAGTCGGCCGCGTATCGTCTGGAAAGAGCGCCGGGCGACTTCGTGTAAGTCCATCCCGCTCGACCCAACCGCGAGCAGGTGGGTCAGAGAACTGGTGGGGCATGCCGCAGTACTTTGTGGGGCTTTCTCGGACTACAATTCTGTAGACCCCCTGGTGGAAGAGTTGGAGTGCCGGAGTAGTTTGTAGGCCTCCTGTGGACTACAATCATGTAGACCGGCTGATGCAAGGGTACAGGGCTGTACATGTGTCTTACAGCAGGACGAGGGCAAACTCGGCGGCTGTTCCCTCAGTCGGGGGGGTGACGACTCAATGGTGTGCCCCGCGGCGCTGGAGAGCCCCCCGGCGGGCGCGCGGTGTTTCTTGCCGCCAGCGGCGGGGTCCCATCAGGGCCTCAGGCACGGGCGGGCATCCCGACGGGATGTGGCCTGCCAAATGCGGCTTCCCGGCCTTCTGTCGTCGCCGACGCCGATCATCGAGGCCCAGGAGGTGCGCACTCGAACTTTGGAGCACCGCTGATCGCGGGTGTGCAACGCGCCCCGCTGATTTCCTTGGGATGGCCTGCGCATGCGCACTGCAGCTTGTGTTTTTGGTAAGTGCTGCATTGACTGCGAGTGTCGAAATGAGGGGATGCTCCAGGCGATGTCGGCTGCCTGTCGCCTGTTTGATGCTGTCACGTTAGAAGAAGGACATATGCCACACAAATGTCCCCCCAAGCAAGTAGTGTTGCGCGAGCCCTGCCCGCACGAGAAGAGATGGTGCGTGCCGAGTGCAAAAGCCTGTGTTGCCTGGCATTCAGGCATTCGAGAACTTGCACGCCCTCCTGCCGCCCTTTGTGAGGGAGAATTTCGCGTCCTTTTACTCCAGCGAGATGGGAGGCATCGTTCTGGAACCAGCTGCGATGGTGGTCCCCATTGAGGACAGGATGGTCATGCGTGGCCACGGCGTCTACGACCAGTGCCTGCTGGTGAACGGGCACCTGTATCAGCTGGATGAGCATCTGCAGAGGCTGTACGCATCCTCCAGGAAGGCTGGCCTGGAGGCCAGTGTGTCGTTCGGTGAGCTGAGGAAGATCATTCTGCACACAACGGCGGCCAGCAGGAAGCTGAATGGTGGGACTTGCTGACCAGAGTAAGCGCATCAAAACTCGTTTGCAGTGCTTGGCCGTGCTTGCTTTTCCAATAGTGCCTCCCTGGGCGACATGCAGAGAATATCTGGGCGACATGCAGAGGATATCTGAAAGTGGGTGTTGAAACTTGATGCAAACAACGAAGGATGGGATGCACATGCTTGTGTTTATCAATGCCAGGCAATAGTCAGCTATTGTGATGTTTGTGCTATTTTGCCTTCATAGCCTCTTGCCCAGTATATTGCTCCCCGCACCATGTCATGCCCCCAAGAAGCAACAACCTGAAAGGATGAACAGGATTGGGGACAGAAACTTCTGTCCCAACAATGTAAGTGGTCCTTAGACTTTGCTGCATAAATTGCCTTTTTTTGAACACGTTTACCAGAAAGTAACGCATTATTGCACTTTGCTTGCAAGGCAATATAGTGGCACACATGGATGCGATTGCTGGTGGTGCATTGAGGATTCTGTCCATGCACCAGCCCCTGTTTTGATCCAATGCCAAGCTTGCTTTGATTCCTAACCTTGTGCTGACAAGTGTGTTCATTCTGTGACTGCAGGCATTGTCCGTTTTTGGCTGACAGGGGGCAGGGGCACACTTGGGATCTCCCCAAAGGAGGGCAAAGGCACCTCATTTTATGTGTTAGTCTCAAGTGAGGACAAATTCCGCGACATACAGAAGGGTGTGCGTGTCAAAACAAGTCCGGTTCCTTCTCCGCCCCCTTACTTTCTGACAACCTTGACAAATGGCTTCCTGCCACACGTGGTAGCCACCATGGAGGCTGAGTCTGAAGACTGCGAAGTGGTAAGCCCATAATCCTGTGCGGGAACAAATCGCTTTCAGTGTTGAATAAGATCTCGAGATTTTGTTGGTGGCACAGACAGAATACATGCCATGTTCAAGTGCAGCAGTGCAAGTCTGTGCAAGTAGCGTTGAACACATTGCAGGGTAGTATTCCCTTGCATCTGTGGAGCCAAAGGAAACATGTGAATGTTTAAATTCACATCCACCTTGTATGTTGTCTTTTTTCGATAGGACTTTTGCTGGCTGGTGAAGAAGACACCAGGCATGTGTTGGTCAAGGCATGACCACATCAGTGTACAGCTACTCACATGGCTGTTGTTTTTTGCGGGGTATTGGTCCTGGAAATTAGTCAGTCTGCAGTTGCTGTTATGGTTTGCTCAAGGTTGCTATTCCTGTAGTCCACAGACTTGTGCTCTTGCACTGCTGTTCAGGGCATTCTTGTGGACGAAGATGGGCAAGTGTTGGGGGCACCGGCTGCAAACATTGCAATGGTGACTGTGGACAACGATCTCGTGGTGCCCCCTCACGAAGATACTGTTAGAGGGATCACAATGGAACGAATATTGACTCTTCTGGAAAAGGTACCAGTGCAACTGGGGGGAAAGTTTTGGACACGTTTTGAAGACTGCTGGTGCAGGTGCAGTCTGGAGCAACGTATTTGCAGCAAAAGATTGGCGCCTTTGGTTATGGTACTGCCAGGGGGTGTAAATGATGACAGTCAATTGTTAACTATCTTTCGGATATGGGCACAGTGATTATTCTTCGTTCTCTAATTCCCCCACTGGGCAACTGATTGTTGTCAGGCTGCTTCGATCATTTCGTTGTGTTCGTTTGTAGCCCTCTCGCACTGCTCAGTGCATAATGTTGTTCTCTGGTATCTGCTTTCGTCTCCTCTAATTTGACAAACTGAATGGCAAGGCATCGAGCTTCTCTTTTCCAACACCCAATGTCCCACAGGCTCCAGAAGTAGTGAATCAAGTGCATCGCCATCTTTCTCATGATTTTCCTGATTATACGCTCGATGTCTCTGATCGTTTCATCTTGTACAATGTTGATTATGTTCCTTGCTGGTTGGTGTTGCTCCTGACAGCTTCGGTGACCCTGAGATTGCACTCTGCATGCTGCAATGCAACGCACCCGTTTGAATTGGTACACTACCCAGGCACGACTGTGTTCATGTGTGTCGCATGCAGACTGACGACCCAAATTTGACTGTGAGCACGGTGGTGAGGCGGCACTTCACTCCTCAGGAGGCGAAGACAGCCCTTGAGGTGTTTCTAACGACTACAGGTGTCCCTGTGATGGCTGTGACTGAATGGGACGGCGAGATTATTGCAGAAGGAAAGCCTGGGATCAACACCCTTGGCTTCAATGCGCTCATCAACAACGATGAGGATGACGTTGAGGGCTCCAGCGTGCATGCAGAGGTGCCATATGGGTACCTCACAGGAATGGAGGAAGAGGAGGAAGATGAACTTGCCCTTCGCCTGGACTAAAGCAAGCATGTGCTGGTTCTCTCCATATCGACTGAAATAACAGGGCGTTGGACAAGTTTGTAGCAGGCAACGCAGGGAGCGATCATAAACTGTGTACAAAAGACACGCTGTTGTAATCTACACCTGTAAATGCGGATATCATGGCAGACCTGCAGGAAAGGTGGAAATTAGGAAATGGGCGCTCGACATCACGTGTCGGCTCAATACCAAACTGGCAAGTGGGCCAAGATACCATCACTTGGTGGCTTGCGTCTGTATGTGTTTCACGGCCAAATTTAAGCTACTTGTCACAACATGGATAGCTAAGAGCGCAAACCCACGCTTAGCCTCCATTTAGAGCCGGCATAAATTTCTTGGTGTTAGTCTGCAGAAGAGCTTTTGTCATTCACTGTGGCCGATCCAGCGAACAGGCATGGGGAGCTGGTGAATGGGGTTGCGGTCCTAAACTCTTCTTTCCTATCCCACGCCCACAACGCCTCCCTTGTATCGAGTGAGGACAGTATGCTCTGGAGACATTCCGAAGAATGTCAGAACATAAACAACATCAAAGGACCTCGACACTCTTTATGTTGTTGCCTGGGGCGCCTTGGGCTCCTCAAGACTGCAGCTGCGATTCCTGGAAAGCGGTTTTTGGAACACCCCGACATCTTCGTGGCGAACATCAGGACCCATCCCTGCAGGTACTCCATCCCATACACATCCACTTCACGAGCACGGGAACCGCTCCCCATGATTGCCATGGGACATGAAGCTGGAATTGCTGGCAAAGCACGCCAAATGGAGCGCCACGAGTCAGAGAAGCGCTATCATTGACGGCAATGGAATGGACCAAAGCCCACGGGAGATTAACCGAACAGCGGCATACTTGAGTTTGAATTTGTCTCAAAAGAAGTGGGGCCGTTGCACCTTGCAGGCAATAAGATGCATGTTTGCACCCAAAACCGTCTCTCATCAGGTCATTTTATCCGTTCGCAAGCTGCCTGCAACACGTACAGACGGTAGTCAAAGAAATGAGAAGAAGTTCAAACCTGACGCATGCCTACGCCCATGACAGTGAAACTTCGTTTGCACATCCCAATGTCGTGCACCCTGTACGATTCTGGGATGTGCATCGCGCTTCTGCTGCTCTAATGAAGTTGGGATACACGGGCAGGGGAAGGCCTGTGGGGGGCGGCTGGGGGCCGAGCCGCCAATACAACACCTAGAGCAAACTAAGATGCCTCTCGCATTTGCAGAGGATCGATCGTAATCACGATGATTCTGGAACGTCACCACCCTTGGCGCGACTTCCCCGACATTTGTATCTATCTAATATCCTTTCAGGCATGCACAATAGACGCATGATACTTTCGATATTACCCATTCATGCCCCTCTCTATCATTTTGGTGATCTGACTGCACAGAGAGGACGGACAAGGTGAGTCAGGGGGATGAAGATCCAAACTGGCTGCCATGTTCTGGAGGTCGAGAGATCTAACATCTCCAAAAATTGGCGGGGAGGGCCTGGCATGAAGCCACTCGCGATTGCGCCCTGTTGAACGGTATTAATGTTGGGACACCCTATTATACTGCTCCCCGTGCGCCAGACGGCTGTGCAGTTTGGGCACCGAAAGCTCCTGGATATCAAGTTGCGCCTCTCGCCCAAAATTCTTCGAAATCCCCCCCTCCCCAAAGCACGGATTGTATCCATCTGAACGTTGTTAGATGGCCGCAAGACATGTGTCCTCAGACATGATCTTAGGACCCAATTGCTGCATATCCCACGCTGTTGGTACCTTTCTCTAGGATGCTAGCGATGCTGCCAATCCATGCTCCCTATATCCTCAGGGCTTTGCGGAGGGCTTCCAGCCTTAACACTGTTGTATCTTGTCGTCTGTCAACGTCAAAAGATGCCGACCAAACCTTGGAGTTGAGGGCGAACTTTCTCTGCCCAGCTTTCTCTCAATAGTCCCCCACAGGTTTGCACCCAGCGTAGGTTCCGGGGCCACCCGTGCAGTGTCAATGGGCGAAACGCAGTTGCCATCCAGGATGCTCGTGGGAAGGGTTCTGTGTCGCTTCTTGGACTATTGCGCCAATCGACGAAACCGAATCAGTCATCCAGAGTCCTCGCAAAAACATGCTCAATCACGGTGCCTTCAATGTGATGCCTCAACTCGACACGTCCCATTCCCATTGTTCAATCAACCCAAAGTAGAATCTCTAAGCTACCACATCATATGCGGCATATATATGCCTCATATTGTGCGGTACCCTGCAACTTCTACTTAATGGCATATTTTCTGCCAAAGATTGAGTATGACCCCATTCACATAAAAGCAGTCCTGAATCCGTCCCCCTGACCACTCCAGGTCCCACTTGATTCTGCAAGCAGCGCATATCAACAACTCCACGTGCAGAAACGAACAGAGAAGTTCCCATTGGCACCTGACCACACACCCTCGACTGCGCCATTGCCGCACACACAAGGACCGAAATTCGTATGCCTGCACCCTGGCCCGAGTAACGCTGCGGTGTCGTGCGCACCCAAAGATCATACAGGTTGTAACGCCTGTCCACAGCCGCATCTATTGATGGAAGAAAGACTGAAGATGAAATAGGAGGAAATGCATGTCCTCTTCTTTCCGCTGTAAAATGTGATCTGGCATCATTGCAAGCGACAGGTGTACGATCCAAGTCTGCCCTCCCTGGCGACACGAGTCCTGTGAAAGGACAGATAGGCGGACCACTCCGTTCAATTTAAGTTCCCCTTGTTCATCGTGAAGGCGCCTCAAGGACAAGAGTCGCCCGTTTGTGGGCGGACCCCTAGTTTGGTGCAGGTTTACAATTGGGTCATCCTCATTTCTCGAAGGCATCACCCGAAAATGGCACACGGGCATTCAATTTCGGTGACGTTTCGTCGCAGTCTTGTGCAAGCTGGGCGCTGGCCTTTTGCAGTGGTCGAGCGGCGGCGCGCTTGCAAATCAGCAGGTGAGGTTGCGGGTTTATCCCAACCGAGGAACCTGCCCTTGCGCTGTTCGCTTCCAAGAAGGACGCGCGGACTGGGACCCAGGTTTGTGTGCTGGCGCTGAAAGCGCAGGCTGCTCTCCTCTCCGCATTTTCAGTTCCATGCGTCTCCGGCAGTGTGGACGGAGAAAGAGATCTCGCACAGCCAATGAGCGCCACTGTGCTGCGCAGGAGCTGTGCGTCGAGCCAGACCACCCACTTGTGGCGACATGTCTGATCAGTAAGTGCAGGCGTCGATGATTTCTACCGCACCGCTCTGATCCAAGATTGTGACGCGTCTGGCGATCTCTTCCAACGCGCAGCCGGCATTTGCTCGCTGCGTGAAAGGCTGGCCTGATGGAGGGCGCCCTGCACGCGCATGTTGCGCCTTTCGCCGAGCCGCTACTGGGGTCGGGATCTCGCGTTTGGCCTTGGCGGCGACGGTCCCTCAACTACTTCCGCTGGGTGGCTTGTGCACAGACAGCGCACCGCAGAATCTCAGTCCGTCATCGCCGCCACACGGACGCCAGGGCTTCGTTGCGCCCCTCTCCGCCTCTCCCCGCGGACTCCTGCACCTTTTATCCACAGTGGGGAAAAACCATCGCACAGTTATTCCCGAATTGTGTTGCCATGGCAATGGGGCAATTCTCGGCTGCCAGGCCCGTAAAGCTGGTCTGTGGCGCCACGCTTGCGTCAGGGATGAGGCCGGAGGGCCTTCCGAGGCGCCCGCCCCGGCCCCAGCGGCCGATGAGCCGATGGACATCAACAAGGCGGTGTGGGGCGTCCTGAAGACGTCGCTCGTGCACGACGGCCTGGCCAGGGGCCTGCGGGAGGCCTGCCGGGCGCTGGAGAACGGCGAGGCGCTGATGTGCATCCTGGCGGAGGACTGCAACCAGCCGGACTACAAGAAGCTCATCGAGGCCCTGTGCACTGAGAAAGCCGTCAACCTGATATCCGTGCCGACCAACAAGCAACTGGGCGAATGGGCGGGGGTGAGCTGGCCTTGGCGATGGGATATTGGAATGCTTGGTGGAGGGTATCCATGCGGTGCTGCAGTCTTTATGCTGAAGCCGTGGTCTCTTCAGTGTTTGGTATACCCTGAACCACAAACCCATCCTGCTGAGGATGAGAGTCTGCAATTTCAGCAGAAACAAGCTCGCGGCATTATTTGATGGTCTTGGTGGAGTGGGGCCTTGCACATGGGATGGTGAACATTGGGGAAACAGTCAGAATGCCATTGCCAGGTTTCTGCTGATTGGTGGCTTGGTTGCTGAAGTTGCAAAAGTTGGCCCATTGCTGAACTGCCACTCTTGAAATATGTACAGCCGAATAAATGCTGCTCTCGAATCACTGCTCTGGGATTTTGGAACGTGTGTTGGGAAATCTCCCCTTTTCGCTGCTACTGACTTCTCTGGTGCTGCCAACAGCTCTGCAAGCTCGATGCTGATGGACAGGCGAGGAAGGTCGTGGGCTGTTCGTGCTGCGTTATCACGGTATGGCAGACAATTTAGCATTCTGCAGGTGTGGCACTTTGGTCTGTGTTGTTGTGGGCTTTTCAGTATAGCTTTGTTGCCATCACTGATTCAAGCATGCTTGGTGTCTTCAGAATTATGGGGAGGAAACAGAGTTTCTGCACTTCCTTCAAGAGCATCTGAAAGCGGTATGTGCCGATGGGTCACTAGAACGCAACCAGGCATGTTTGCATTGTCTCACGTTGTGCAGTGTATCAATCCGCACGCTAGTCACTCCACAACAACAATGTCAGTCATGGCCATATTCTATGTTTTTTCAGAGTATCATGGGAGACTATGGAGCAGTTCTTCGTTGGCAACTCGGCACCATTCCTCAAGTCATTGCTTCATTGTTTTGTTTTCGTAGCACAATTGTGTGAAAGGCATTTTCTGAGCAAGCTACGGCTCTAGTCGAGTTGATATGGGCACGAATTGAGATTGGGAGGGGGGAAAGGGGAAGTTGAGAGGCTTTCCTGCAAGACTGGAGGTTACTGAAATGAATGGGATGGAAAGACTTTGCACAATCTTCAGTGGCAGAGTTATTTTCACAACTCACGATAAATCACCGAATGTGTGGACAAGGGCATCCAGTTTCTGTGAAGACAATTCCAGGATCCCAGATTGTGCCAATTCTGTATGCCAGTACTACCGCTGCCTATGGAACTACTGTCAGCATTGCATTATTGGACGCAACCTTGCCTCACAATGCAGTGGGCTTTTTCCTCAACTGCTCCTCGATGGATTGAAAACAAGAAATGTCGACTGGCCTGAATGGCAGCATTTCAATTCCAAGAGCGGGGAGACTGTTCACAAGCTGCATATGTTCCTTGCGTTGGCAAATGTTTGTTGCTTCCTTGTTCATTCGGCAAATGGCGTATATGTGTGCGTATTGGTCACATTTTCTCAGTGACTAAAGCAGGAACCTCCCCAGTGCTGAAGCTGGCAGTTGTCACCAACGTTGCCAATTTCATAGTGAACTGACTGCCGTGTGCTCTGTTGTGCCAGAGCTGAATCACTATGCCCAGTTGCTAAACCTTTTGCGGAGCAGCCCCGTTAATCATTTGGTCTGTGAGGGTCGATCTACAGCGGGTGAAGGGAGGCGGCGCATGATCAGAGGGTTTGGATGCGTGAACGGCGCTGTACATGTCAAACTCCCAATACGAGTGTTTTTTAACGTGTGGCCGATGGAATGGAGATTAGAGTGGAGCAAGTGGCTGAATTCTGCTGCGTTCTGAGCAGTTTTGGATCACTGTGGGTTCCGAGCACTTGATGACGTGGTCACAGTGTGGAATTCATTCCAGCAAGCGAGATCTTGAAGTTGCGAGTTGTGTTACTGATCCATGGCCGCCAAACACACGTCTTTACCCAGCGCTTCCGAGAATCTTCCTTTCTCACTGCAGCCAGGGCAGTGAAGCACCTGTCCCACGCTAGCCCCGCAACCAGGACCGAAACGGACACAATGCATGGTGAAAACATTGGCGCAAGCTGCACGCCTCTGAATTCGCAACGGGTGTGCTCTTCCTAGATGTAGAACAAAACTCCGGTTAGCGAGCGTGACAACGACTGCTTTCTACGTCGGTTGTTGCTGAACAACACCTTCGAAACAAGGGACGCTGCTGCCCCAGAAAACTGGCAGTAATCCTGGAGGAAGTTTTATGTTCCGTGCAGTGGTTGTACCTGGCGTTGAAAACCTGAACCTGGTGCGTGGTTTGATCCTCGTATGCTCATCAATACCCTAGACCCGGAATGTCTATGCCCGGGTACGTACCTTACCAGGCTACCAAGGTACAGGGGCTTGCGGGTAACCAAGTATGGTGGGACCCGGAATTCCAGAGCCCGTTCTGGGTTCCCTTAACCTCAGTCGCCAGAACTTGGCGAATACAGACGACAATGACGCCAACTCAAAACACTGCCACACGCTTCCAAGCGCTCAACGATTTTGCAGAACGCAAAACGCGAACCCCAGATCTACTTTCCGTTGACGTTTGGGCGCAAATTCAACGCAAGCGCAAACATGCGTTCTTTCACTGGCAGCTTCTTGTCCTCGCCTAGCGCCCGGGTTGGCCGACGGCGCTTCACGCCCACAGCCTTCGCTGCGCCCACCTTCTCGCGCCGGCTCAAACACCGGGGCCCGTACATTGGCCCCCACGCGCGCCGGGGGGGGCCCACTCGCCCGCAAACCAACACGGAAAAGGCATTTTCGATTTTCCGTGCTTTGATTTCACCACATTGACTGCGAACGCAGTTATCCTTCAAATGGGAGCAAAGGGCGCATTTCTGGCATGCTGGCGCACCCTTTGGCGTCCGCCCAACGTCGGTCGGCCACCACGGGCGGCCCCGCCACAGAGGCCGGCGCGAAGCCGCCGCCCGGCCGGCCCCCGCCAAGATGAGCCTGGCGGACATTATCGAGCGCATGAACACGGCATGGCGGCTGACCAGCGAGCAGCGGGAGCGCATCGTGAGCCGCGTGACGTCTAGCATCATGGACCTGTCCTTCTTCCACGGGCGGCCGATGGAGGAGGGCGCGGCGCAGAAGGCGGCGGCGGCGGTGGAGAAGAAGGCGCACACGGCGGCGGAGGTGCAGGCGACGACCACCACGGGGGCGAGGCCCAAGCACGAAGTGATGGGAGCGTACGCGAAGTAGGAACACGCAGGGCGCGGCGCAGGCACGGGAGGGCGATGAGGGGCTGTGGGAGGGGGCCGGTCGCCGATTAATGCGGCGATTGGACGCGATTCGTCGTTAGTCATGCCGTTGACGTCGTTGTGCGGTTGGTGCTCTGTTCTTGCGTGTGCGGCTGCCGGGCAAGCGTCAAGTCGGGGACACGCATCCGGGGATTTAAGCCGAGGTCCGCTTGTCGGTCCTGAGTGTGTGCGGATGATCGCCGTCACCGGCGGCGCGGACGCTCCAGTGGCGGACGCGCGGGCTCAGGCAATGCCGTGCGGTGTGTTTGCTGGGCAGCTTCTGAGTTGGGGTGCTTGCCGCTGTTGCTTAGAAAACTGGGGGAGCTGTTGTGCGAGGTGGTGAACAAAGGCGGCGTCGAAGAGCATGCGGGGCCTACCATTGTGGATAAGGTAAGACAGTACTGGCACGGGGCCATGGCAAGGGCTGAAACGCCCAAGTCGAGTATTCGGCCCTATTGATTCTAGATCTGGACAGATCTGTGGCACTTCCAGTTTTTGCCAACTGACTGTCGTGCTTTGGTTGGCCGCGTTTGCCTTGTGTTGCTTGGAAATTCTTTGGTGCGGGGTGGACTGACTGTGGTGTGAATGCCAGAAACTTGACCTGAGTGGCAAGCGGGATTTCGTAACAAAGGAAGCAGCACAGCAGATGTTTCATTTGTTGCTGGAAGAGGAGTGTGCAGTGGAAGCGGTAGGTGAAACATCGATAAGGACAAGATGATTGAGTTTTGTGCCAATGGTGAAAAGCCTTACCACACGGCTCACAAGAGGATTGTTGTGTTCATCGATGTCAATGCAGCATGGCACTACATTTGAAGATGTTAGGTGTGCATGCAGTGAAATGCAACGAGCTTGTTGGCCATGTGGATTTGATAATTGCGAATCCTTTGTCGCAGGTGAAGTTGAGTAATCAAAGTTTTGGACTAGAGGCAGCAGAGGTTGCGGCCGAGGCTCTACAGCACATTGGCTCGAAGTTAACTGATGCTGATCTCAGTGATATAATCGCTGGAAGGCCGGTACGTGCAATTGCTCTGCCCACAGCTATCTACAAGCCCTCAGCTCCCATATAACTCAGACTGGGGGAAAATTTCCGTGGTGGTTCCCCCCTAAGTGAACCTCTTAAGCAGATTGATATGTCTAGGCTGTAGATATCTGTCCTTTGTAACATATGCAAGAATCAAATACAGTATCGGCTGTTGAGCATGGAAGAGGGAGAAAGAGAACTGCAGTATTTGGCACCAGGTTAGGGCCTGTGAATGTGCACAAGTGCGATGACTGGCATGTTGTTGCCGATGTCCACAGCTTGCAAATCAATTCTTGTTTATTGCTACAGTTGCTTGTGGCTGAAGAGCCAGGCAGAATATGTAACCTCAACCTTCTGGCCTACCTGCAGAGCAGCTGTAAGCACCAAGATACATACAATCTTGGATTTGGAGAGTTTTGTTCCAAACAACACGAACACATCAGTGTGCCACACAGCATTGGACTGTCAGGCTATTCGGTTGTTAAACAACCTACTCATGGTATGATTCTATGGACGATCAGTGCTGATTGCCAGCTTGCAGCAAGCCAATGTTCAGATTGTGCTACTTGTGTTGACAACAACATCGCCTCACCACTGTGCCCGCTGACTGCTTTTTGCTTGCCCAATTGTGAGCACCAGGTGCATCAGTCATTTGTGCGGCTTCCAGCTTGTGCAGAGGTTGGAAGATAACATGCTGATTAAGAAACCATCACTATCCTAGGAGCAGAATTCACCATTGTCTGCTGGGGCACCCACTTGAGGAGTTCAACAAAGAAGCAAAAATGGCATTGAGCCCCAAACAATAGAGGACCTAAAATGATGACCTTCAGTAAATTTCTGCTTTGCAGCAAGTTCAAATGATAGGCAGAACAGCTGCACTGAGGGATACATTGTGGATTACCATCGTGCAGCAGCGCTGCAGCAGACGCTTCTGTTGACAGTGTCTGTGTTGCGGTTCTAGGAGCCTGAAGCCCTTGATGTTTTGAAGAAACTCAGTGAGGCATTGTCAGGGGCACACTTAAAGAGACTCGATCTTAGCCACAATGCCCTGGGGGCGAAGGGCATCAGGGCGTGTGCCCCTCTGTGGAAAAGTCAAGTAAGTGCCCTTCTGTTGTGCTTGTGGTAATTGGAACAAGTCTGTCAATGTCTGACTGTGGACATCAGTGATTTGCGTTCTTGCTTCTTTGATTTGTGCGTTAGCCACTTGGAGTTGTGCCAAGTACTTTGCCATCGATGGGAACATTTGTGCACTCAACTGACTGTTTTGTTGTTGGCTGTTTTTGTGACTGAGCGACTTTGGGAATGGAGAGTATCCCATACATAGTGTTGTTGCTGTTACTCTGCAATTTTTCCGTTCCTTTTTGTAATGTGTTGCTTGAGGTGATTGGTGTGGGGCTGTTTGTGCAGGCAGACCTTGAGAGCATTTCTCTGGGCAACATTGGATGTTCTGCTGATGCCTGTGTTGCTGTCGAGGAGCTTGTGGTCGCAGAAGGCCTCACATCGCTTACCTTCTTCAACAATTGCAGCGAAGACGAAGGGGCAAAGGCCATTGCCAAGCTCCTCACCAGGTCGCCCAAGATGAGGGAATTTCGAATGGAGTCCTCAAGAGTAGGCCCCGAGGGTGGCATGGCATTGGTACAGGGGCTCTGTGCTGGTAAGACCGCTGTATTTTGGGGAATGCAGCTGGCTGGAATGGCTACAGAAGGTTGTATATGTGTTTCAAGGCTGAAGTGAGAGTCTGGATGAAGAAACTTGTTGTGTCACCACTGTGCACATCCAATTTCCCACCAATGGAGATCACTGAGTATGGTGAATTGTGAGCATATATTACATCAAGTCAAGGTAAGGAGTGCAGGCACCAATTTGTTTACAGCAGGTCACAGAACAAATGGGTGTTTGCATTCTTTATTGCCACTCAGAATTGTTTCACGCAACTGGTTTTTGAGGAGTATGTGGTCAGAACTTGAGACTGTCCCATTACATTTTACTGGTGTTGTTGTTCCTTGGCTAGCCTATACATAGTGGAAGCAACTGCCTCTCTTAGGACTCGGGCACCAGATTGGCGATCTTCATAAGCAGCAATGCACTTGTTTCACCAGATGCATTGTTTGCTGGTGTCAGGTACGTGCTTGGTGTCCCTGGACATATCTGACAACCCAATGGGCGCAGAGGTGGCTGATGGCTTGGCTGCATTGCTGCGGCAACAAGCAGGATTGACATCGCTGATTGTCAGCGACACAGGGCTAACAGCTGGTGGTGTCAAGACTTTATCGCAAGCCCTGCTGGAAGGGGTCCCCTTGTTGGAGGTTGGAAGAGAATTACAGTCCCAAATGTCCCGTGTAATGTTGCATGTCATTGAGGATGTTCAATCTATGGCGTGTTTTTTTTTGTATGTGCAGAGATTTTCGGACTTGTGTGTTGTCACGACTTGGGCATGCTCGTGATGTGTGTTCCCAATACCATTTCAGTGGTGCGTCCACAACCATTGTTGGTTTGCAGTGATAATTGGCAGGTTGCAGGTCCTGGACCGATTGCTTTTGTGACTTAATGTTTGCTTCAACAGTGTCTGTTACTGCAGATTGCTGTGGCGCTCATTTGTTGAAGTGATTTGCAGATCTTGGGAATTGCACTGGTTGAAATGACTGCAGATGGAGCTAGGGCACTTGCACCAGCACTGGAAGCCAAGAAGCACCTCAAACGATTGTATTTGCGGGAAAACGAGCTGGAAGATGAGGGTGCTCTTGTGATTGCTGGAGCTGTGGCTAAAATCAGGTCAGACAAATCCTGTCTGCAGAAATTTTCTTACTTGATAGCTTGGATACAGGTTGTGACCCAATTCATGACACAGTGTAAACAGAACACAGCATCAGGTTCATATTTTGTTGATTTGGTAGAATGCAGTTACCCAAATTGTTTCTCTGGCCCCTTGGATACCTGTGGGCTAATGTGTGCAAGGGCAGACGTATTGCTTTGCATCAATCTTACCTCGGGCAAGAATCAGTGCCTTGTCCTGTGGGCTTTGGCACCTTATGCTGCCTGCCACTCCCAGAAAGTGGGCCAACAACCTTTTCTGCACCCTGCACCCTGGGCTATTCAGATGCATATTTGCTATGGGGCAAGCGGTACATGTGCAGCTCGATTCGCCATGCAGGCCAAGTACGATGTTGTGCAGATTGTTCCATAGCAATTAGCGATGTGTTGCAGTGTTTGCGCTGCTGCACGGGGACGAGTCCGAAGTCAATCACACGCAGATTGTGGCAACCGATGCAGATGCGCTATGTCTTGGTTGCTGAGCAGCATTTCAAGAGAATCCACAAAACGAGGCTGCAAATTGGCTGCTGTGGCATCCACCAGGCTATCACAGTGTCATGTAACCTTCTGCATCCAATGTGCATTTGGCTGAATTCTGCCAACCTGCAAAGCGTCCTCCTGATACAAACTCGTGCTACAATGTTGCCTGTGGCCATCGGCCAGCATGAGCAGGCAATTGGATGCTTACAGCTGGAAACTGAGCGTCTTAAAAGCATTGGATTGCAAATGTAGCTTGACTACTTTCTGAACTTTATCCCACAAGAACAACACCGTCCGCGCTGTTGTCGCTGTAGTGCTGAACTTTTCTGTGCAGGTATTGTGCACCTCCAATTTGAACACAGTATGGATAAAGGGGCTGCTCTTCATCAGTATGTTGTCTGATGTCAACTCTTGCCCACCACTATTGTATTTTTTCCTGCTCTGGTGGCGAGATGGTACAAAAACAGCAGCATTTACTGTTGCCCTTGTGTACACAGTGTGCTGCAGGAGCTGGACATTGAGGAGAATGACATGAGCGATGAAGGCGCATTGGCAATCGCAGGATCGCTGAAAGGAAAACCAGACTTCAAGGCAGTGAAGTTTAAGGACGACCTTTCCAAGAAGGGTATCAACGAACTGAAGGTAAGGATATGTGGACACTGGGGGCAGCCGTGCATGATCACTGTTGGAGCTGCACACACTACACGACTGCAGCTCCTTGCTTTTGAGAATGGCCTGTGCTGTCTGCCAAAATTAATTTCCCGAATGCATCTATTATGAGGAATTGCAAAGCTGACAAAAAGGCGCATGGAATGGATGCAAGAAGCACAGATTGTGGTAAATTTCTGTCAACTCATTTGGCCACCAACCAGACAGTCCAAACTAGACTTCAGTGTGCCACAACATTCATATTTTTCTAGGAGGAACTGGGAAAGCCCATGTCCGCATGTCCTACAAACTGTTTTGCCAATGTTATGGAGTGGCTGTGCATCTGTGCAATGCTTAGCTCCTTGCACACTGTGCTCATCACTTGTCATTTGTGAGGCGTGGCATCAACATTGAAGGGGAAATTTGCTGCCTGCCTACCATGTACTGTCTGCAATGATGCATTCAGAACATGTGTTTTGGTGCTTTCCATGCAGGAAATTGTCCAAGAAGAGTTCGGAAATTTGAATGTGCTTAGTGTGCTGCCACGGGATGAGGAGTAGATTTCCACAGGTTTAGAGCATTCAGATTTCATCACTGATGGCAGGTGATTTGTTTGAATCATTCAAGTTTATAAACCTACCTGTGACTAGAGCTTGAGTTCTTCATCTGGGGCCATCAGCCGTTTCCTACATTCTGTGGAAAATGCTCGCCAGTCGGGTTCAGCCATCTCTGGGCCATGTTGGGTGGGTGCATGTGCCCAATAGACAAGTCAGATATCAAACTGATGGCAAGGCAAGGCACCAGCTGCCAGGGTGCATTGAGGCTATCTGTTTGGTGGCCAGAGCTCAATAGACACAATGAATGCCCCAAAGGCATACAATTGTAAATGCTGAAAGCTGTGGAATGCACAGGTCAAACAACGAAGAGGAAAATTTTATATTCCCTCCTTGATAGTGCTCACACGGGAATCCAGGAGAATGAATTATTGCCTGCACAATTATGTTGTTGTTCACCTGAAAATTGCCATGGTTTTAACATGCTTTTGCCACTTGTTACATTGAAGTACGCGCTACAAGAATCCCACCTCATACGATTCGTGTTTTTTAGAACAAGTCCACCAGGTTTGTTCGAAATCCAATTCTGAGGTCACAATCCTGAGCGAAGGTGGCCATTCTGGACGAATAGAGTGGCATTGATCCGAAGGCCAGGAGTGGTGTTATCAGGGTCTGGAAGGTGCCCCCGATGCGTTGGCGGGGCGTGCAGCAAAACTTGCTGTCATGCTGGCTGTTGGCACGGCCACGCCCCAGGCACCATGCGACTCACATTAGTTACCTCAACAGGGGAGCCCGTGCTGTAGTTCAGGGGCGCTGCTTCTGCCAGCTGAAGGCCAGCGCCTCCCACAACCTGGACCTGAAATCCGGGCCTATCCATATCAGGGCTTCCTATCACATGGGCGTGTAGGGCCTTGGTTGCCGCCGAAGCACTGGAAGTCGGCGCTGGCCACCCGCTACCGTCCGTGAATTACTGTACCGTATTTCCGATTTTTTGCCATACTGTCCATTAAAAACTGAGAACCTGCCGCACTATCCAGTAATGTGGGGTGGGGTGGGGGAGGGGGTAGTGTACCGTATGTACCATTGCGGCCACATGAGAGGAATGGCGCCAACAGCACAGTGAGTGGCCCTCCGCAGGCACCCCAAGGCTTGCGGCAGTGGTGGAGAGCCACGGAATGGGTGGTTGATTGGCGCCTCATGGGCGCCCATTCCCGCCACCTGCAGTCGCCTGGATTGGCCTTCGTGGATGGTGGGAAAGGGTGCATGCAAGGTGCCACAATTGCCGCACGATTGTTGCCTCGCAGGCACCCATTCCCGCCACCCACGGGGAACAATCTTGGCCCCCATGAGCGACAGGGGTGGTCACCTAGACTTGCCAAAGAATTGGCGCATCGTGGGCGCCCACCCCCACCACCTGCGGCCAACAATCAAGGCCCCTGCGGGTCACGGGAATGATGGATTGAATGAATTGAATGAATGATGGAATGACGGAATGGGTACACACGGGGTGCCTAACTGGCCAAAAAATGGCGCCTTGCTGGCACCCATTCCAGCCACCCACAGGGGCCAATCTTGGGCGCCCACGGGGTGCTAGACTTGCCCAAAAAAATGGCGCCTCATGGGCACCCACCCCCGCCACCTGCAGCGACCAATCAAGGGCCGCGCACGTTGTGAGAATGGGTGCCTGCGAGTCGCCGTTTTGCAAAGAACATGGCAGGTCGCAGGCACCTATTCCTGCCACCCGTGTGGGCCTCGATTGGGCCCCATGGGTGGTTGGAGTGGGCACCCGCGAGGTGCCGTTTTTGCCAAGAAAATGACGCCTTGTTGGCACCCACTCCCACCACCCGTGGGGGCCAATTGAGGCCCCCGTAGGCGGCAGAGCAGGAGCCCATAAGGCGCCATTCGTTTAGTAGTTGTGCCCACCTAGGTCGCGCGAAATGGCCTCCAAGGCTGGCGGCAAGGCAAACTCGTGGAATCCCACAATGCTGCGCCCTCTCCCCAGCCCGCTGCACCACACACTGGCTTTGGCCCTAGCCCCAAGCAGTAAGAGAGGGAGCGTGGCGGTCGGTGACGGGATGGGCCCAAAGAGAGGCTCTTGGCGGTGTGACGCTACTTTACCAGTTAGGGATGCTTCCCTACCTGTAAGGGCTGGGCCCAGAACATTGTACACTAGGGTCATGGGGCGTTGTATATTATAGAAGCGGGACATTGTATATTAAGAACTCCTTGGAAACGCTATACAATAGGGCTTACTAAGGGCGGCTGGACTGGGTGTGCATAAAATAGACAAAGGGAGAGACGCCGTGATGGTCAGCACAGGAAAGGCGCGACTCGGGGACCAGTGGGTCGGTGGGGCGGAAGGACAAGGGACGGGAATGTTCAAATTATGAACGTGGCGGGTCTGCCAGAATCAGGGTGACTCACCCTATTCTGGCATGACCCTTGGGATGCCTTGGGGAGGTGGGTATAAATACGAACACACCGAGCCAGTTTGTAATCAAAAGTTGCTGCCAAGTTCACTCTCGACTGGTCCCCGACTCGAACGGAGAAACGGGCCGTGTCCCGTCCGGCCAGAAAGGGCTACCGCCCCTTACACTACTGCTCCCATCCGTCCCCCAGACCATGATTACCACTCCCTTCGCTCCCTGCCGCTCCTTGGGTCCCAATGGCTGCTCAATCCGCTCCCTACCATCATCCGGGCCCCAACTTCCACTAACAGTTGTTTTACAGATGGTAGCATGGACCGCTCAATAGCAGATGATAGGGCCAACCTCTATGAAGCACTCGTTCACCACAAACAACAAGAAATAAGCACAATGCATTGCTTGGGAAATAGTCGCACAGAAATAGGTGCACGGGCCTTATGGGAAATGGACAGGGAGGTGGTGGCTTCCTTCCTTGCCATTTACTGTCGCACACCATTTGCAAATTCTGTGTGAATCTGCTTCCCAATGCACAGCGAGAAGAAGTGTGTTGTAAAACAATGTGTGAGGAGCAAGTGTATATGGTATCACTCCAAACCTTTCCCAAGCCAGGTCGAGGCCCAAAAACGGACTTAGGCTTCTAATAGTTGTAGTTCGTACATTGTTGAACCTTTCTCATAATGGCAGTAAAATGAAGAAGATCTTCAAAGATGACACAGGCTGTCAACTTGCTAAGGCCCTGGTCACATCAAATTGTAATAATGACCATTTAGAGTATTTATAATAGTAATACTTCATGTGCTTGACCAACAAAGCCAATGGTGCGTTTTCGCAGTAATCCTATGCATAGGTTGTTGATCTAAAAAAGGCAGCAATACACTTTCCACCATACTCGCAGTAGTACTTAATGGTAATTAGCATAAAATTGGGCAGAAAATTGCTGCCCTCAGAGCATGTGAATCACAGACCCAAAATAGATCATTCACTTATTCAACATGCCGGTACAATAGGGGTCCCTATATAGCGCCCCCCCCCCCTCCCCCCCCCGGCATGACATGGTGTAAGGGACGGAAGCCCTTTTTGGCCGGACGGGACATGACCCGTTTTCTCCATTCGAGTCGGGGACCAGTCAAGTGAGAGCTTGGCAGCAATTTTGATTACAGACTAGTTTGGTGTCCCCGTATATATACCCAGCAAGTTCGTAATTTGAATTCCCGTCTCTTGTCCTTCCGTCCCACCAACCCATTGTTCCCGAGAACTATATCCCACCATGCTGACCAACACAGTGCCGCCCTACGGTTTCTCCCCTCTTAATCCTGGTGTTAAGGAAATACCCAAACCGTTGCTTCCCTGCATTTTTCTAAGTACTGGCTCTGGCTCCTATTATACACCATCCAGTGAGGATCCCTATTTTACAATGCGTTGTTCCCAACCAGCTTGTAATATACAATGTACCAGAACTAACCCTTACACATGGCCACAAGGGGGGCACTATTGGGGGGCCAGCGCTCTACTGTGTTAACTTTGTTTTAATGCATTTAATTGTAGTTTTAATCAATATGGCCTTATGTAATAACCTGTTGGTGCTGTGGTGGCGCCTTGGGACGGCGTCAAGTGGTAGTGTGCCGGCACAACAATATGGTAATATGGCAGTGCAATAGCGCGGTGGTGTGGCAGCATAACAGGGTGGTAGTATGGTGGGGTGCTAGCATGGCAGCATGGCGGCGTGGTGATATGGCGGTGCAACAACATGGTGGCACAACAGCATGGAAGCGTTGTCGCAATCATCACGAGCATGCGATGGTTGCACGGCTGGTGTACCCAGATTGCCAAATCAGTGCTGGGGTCAGTGGCATTCATAATTGCCTTGGCTGCAATATTCCTATACATGCATGGTGCAGATCTTGCTCGTGTGGTGAGGATTTGCAAGGGGGAGGCTATTGTTTGAGGTGCTACTCCACAACCTATTGGCCAGTGCGAGCATCAAAGCGCCCGGTGTGGAGATCAACTGTGGTTCCAAAGCAACCGATCAAGAGCTTTTTTGATGACTATGAGGGTGACTATGATGATTGAAACCCCTACGGCCTAGATTTCATGGAAGACAAAACTTCTAGCAGAGATGAGGTTTCCGACAAGGATATGAGGATAGATTTATATGATGATGATGAGAGAGAAAGAATGGACGTGGCATTGGGCACCCTTCCCTATCCCTCCATCATGCTGTTTGCAAGGAGCCCAAGCGGGCAGTGCCCACTTCGCTGTGCATAGATGTAGATCCACCATGGAATGCACACCTCCCAAGGAGGCCTTGGGCTCAGGTGTTACGCATGTCGGCCTGATGTGGGGGATGCACTACTAATGGTCCTTTGGTGTAGGGGACGCCCTGCCCAAGATACGGTAACACTACTAGAGGTCGGCACTAGGCTTACATTACCGTCAGGTGCCGTTAACCTTGTTTGGGAATTTTCCTTTGCCACTAAGCACCGTTATTTTTAAGGGTTTGGCAAGATTAATAATTTTTTGTGGCACCAACTTTGACCTGGCGCCGTACAGTGCCACCTGGTTGAATTTCTTGCTATTGTTTGCCGTCCAAGCTGTTGTGGTCACCGCCTTTTGCTATTTGACTTTAGCACCATACCGTATATGCCACTGGAGCTTTGTTTTCCTCCCAATACCATTGGAAATTTAACAAGGTAAGTAGTGTTGTCCAGATCTTTGTCTCTTACTGGATATATTTTAAGGTAGAAGATGCACTTGCTTTGAGTGTAGCTGCTCCATTGTAGCCTGACGTGTGGGGTTACCCAAGCATAGCATTGTCACCTCAAAGCCAATGCCGCATAGCCTAGCCGATCGCACAATGCACAAGGGGGAACACACACCACATAAAGTGCAATCAACACATTGAAAAGATCAAACGCCCTTTAGACAAACAACAAGTCAAAGGCGTGCAACATATTAAAAGGGAAAACAAAAATGCCTCAAATATGGTCAAAAGGTGCCCCTCGATAGTGAACAAATCTGCAATGTAGGCCCCTCATGATTGCTCATCATCATAGGCAACGCCTAAAAAAACATAGCAGTATAATACAACGCATGAAGGTGCAATCACATGAAACAAAATACAAACAAAACAAAATACCAAACAAATACCAACAAGCGAACAACTTGGAAACAATGCACAATAAATAAGAGATTCAAAAAGGTTGAGTACGTGTATCCAATGCATCCAACTACTCGTAGTGTTGTACCTATTGCCTCAAAGCCTGGAGTGAGCTGGAGTACCCACTAGAGGTGGCCACCCGGATCCGTTAATAGCGGACGAGGGCGCCCTCCATTAAATATCCGTTAATTTAGCGGACCCTGCTCTCTCTGTTGCTGATGTGGCACGGATGGCAGCGGACGGCAGGCGCCAATCAGCGGACTCTGCGGATTCCGCCTGGGCGTTAACGGATATTCTCCAACGGACCGGAGGCCGCGTACCCCATCC
>CAJHUC010001347.1:0-81855 GCA_905146915.1 Ostreobium quekettii | reverse complement strand
CTAGAGACCATTTGCATGCAGACACAACAATATGAGAAAAGAAAGTATCATCCGCTATGGATAACGCATTCACAGCCAGGGCAGCTGCTAGTGCAGTTGTATGAAAAAGCGATGGACACACTTAAAGCCCTGGATGTGTTGGGAACAACAGCACAGAATTATGGCATGAAACACGTACGCCTTCACAAAATGCTCAGAATAAGCAGCACTTCATTTTGCTCTTGAGCTCTGCCACTGATGGACAACTGGTGGTCAACAAGAGAATCTCATGACACATGTTCATCGACATGACAGCAAAAATGACCAACATTTGGGCAATGTACGGACTAGCTCGTAATCTTTGTTTCCATAATAGTTGTCACAAAGCAAAACGCCTTCCGCCAGATTGGCGATGTCAGGTATGGAATTGGAGATTGCAGGTGTTTAAGACATCAGTTGCCTTGCATTGGCCCTTGTGCAGCTGTGCATTTGTTTCGCAAGACGAAAGCATTTGCTACGGAATGGCACCAGCTCTCCTGGAAAACACGAGATAGACGGATAGTTGTACACACACAAGCAGATCCATCCCACCATGATGGGCACTTTCCTTGTGACATCGATCTTTGACTGCTTGAAACACCTCTTCCCAGTGCTCCTTCCAATCGCCATCAAAGGCAGTTTCACATGCCCTGAACAGCATTGGGCGTGATCCGAATGCATCTGTTGCAACATAGTCCTGAGAGCAGAGAAGCAAAGCCACTCACGGTTCCCAGAAACACCAATAGCGTAAACTGTAATGATGTGGGCCACACATGTTGTGAAGTCAAAAATATGACTATCGGGACCAAGCAACACTCTTCCTGCCCATAAGTTCAGGAGGGCCATTCAGCACAACAGTATCGAATTGCATGTAAGCAAACCAGGGCAGTGTGTGGTTGAAAAGCGACCTTGGGTCAGTGGCGTGAACTTGATCCAACCAAGCACGTAGGTAGATCGCGCATGTTCATGTGTCTGCTCCATCACAGCTAAAAGAGCTTGTTTGCCAACACATCGTCACAATTCATTGTTAAGAAATCTGGTGAGAACAGATCTCAGGCAGAGGCATAAGAAAGGGAATGACTGCAACAACCGACAGAGAGCAAAAATGTGCGAGCATGAGCCTACACCCTTCCGGTGGTTTTGCTCCCAATTTTGTATCAACTGAGCTCATCAATCAAAATTTTCTGCGGCGCCACATCCTCCTTTTGCATCGAGCAGCATAGCCTGGAAGAAAACCTGACCGCGCATCGCCATCATTGGGAAACGAGAATTACTTTGTCTGGTTACAGCTAGTGTTGGGACCGCCTAGGCTGCAGTCGCTCCTTCCAATTCGTCTTCCTGGTTGATCGCAACAATGGAGAACTATTGGCATGTGCCAGGCAACAGAATTCTGGTGTGCATTTACAGTCCGGTCTGCTTGTTGCATGTGGTCGCCATATCCGCCGTGGCGCCACTGGCATTCTGCTCTAACCCCCGCCCCCCCTCTTTAGTCATGCCTAAGCCCAGGCCGACAGGCCGTGTACTGCCCACACGTGTAACACAAAAAAGGGACCATGCGCACACGACGCATGGGACCAGAGGTGTCCCGGATCCCCTCCCCCCCTTAGTCACGCCCAAGCCACGCGCAGGCGCCGCCCACTGCGCATGGCACCAGGAAGCCCAGGGAGGGGGTGGGGTGTGCGCGGCGCGTGGGCGGCGGCGCGCTGTTGGCGGCCGGCGGCCTGCCAAAACCGCAATTTTGCTCTATAAAACTCCGCTCGCTTGGCTCGCTTGCAAAAATATGAAAACTATTGTTACGCACAAAAGCATAAATACGATCTGTGTTTATGGCATGAATAATTATTCATGCCATAGGCTTGTTATAACAAGCCTAGTAACGACCCCTGACTATGGACTATAGGCTTGAGTACATGGCGATGGTTTACAGCCGTGCCTAAAAAATGTAAGTTGGATTTGCGCGATGACATCATGATGGTAATTGTGACTTTTTTTTGTTCCCGATACCCAAATCTGCAGATTTTTAGGGCGACAAAAGGAGCTTGCAACTTCATAATCTTGCATTACCCACAATGCAGTCTTTGATAGACTAAGGCAACAAATTGAAAGGTTTCGCCTGCTTGGAAGCCAATTGGCAACCCTATCCATACAAGCGACCTCCAAAACATCCCACAACTATGTCAACATAATCTTGTCTGCAAGACATCACCGGCATAGCATCCACCACCCCACCCCACCTTTTTAGCTTGTACTATATCCCATTATGGCACTGTAGCTGCAACACCGCAGAAAGTCAATGCCAACCAAGAAAGAATGCACCATTATGGGATTATTTGTTTGTGGTTGATCTTTGGCTCAGAGTGTTCGAGAAGGAGGTGCTTACACTACCACATTGACGTGCGTATATGAGTGATTGGCGATCGAGGCGATTGTCACAACCTGTATATTCAACCTATATATTCTGCCTGATGCACTAGCTAGGAAACGATTCAGACTACAAAAAATGCATCTACAAATTCATTACACTTGTCAAAAACACAATCGATGGTTGTCTAATCACCCATTGGGCGACGTGGGGCTATCATTCATCCAAGGTTGGCTTGTTGAATGTATGCTGACTGCCGCATGGGACATTTTTGTACACAAAGACGGCCGCTAGGGCAAAAAACACCAAAGCCATCACCCCCGCCGAGATGGAAAAGAGCTCTGAATGCAACCTGAAAAAATGCTCCTCCTCCCCCATGGGCTCAGGAGCCTGCCCATTCAGAAACAGGGTGTACTCATGCGCCCTTGTGATGAATGTAGCAAAATCCAGGACATCACGTTTGGAAAACGTGGTATTCAATTGGCTCTGAATGCAGTCTTCTCCCACTCTCGACCCAGTGATGTTAACGGATACTGTGTTGGCAAATGGTGGTGGGGGTCCGCACACAGATTCCAAACCAGCAACGTGCCTGTGCATTGGCAACATTACTTTAGTGCTCGATAAAGCCCATGGACGGAATGGCTAGACATCGTAGGAGAGAATCCACATGCAAATCTCACTTGAAATGTATTGGGTACCAATTGGCTTCCTTTTGTCCGGCTGAGACGGATGTGTAAATAGAAAGTTAGATTTAAAGAGTATGCTTTGACCAGAGGCAGTGCGTCCCTTACTTCCTTTTGCCAAATGGAAAGAGTATGTGAGGTGGTCGAATTGGGATGCCCTTTCCTTCACCTTCAACATTTCCTCTAGTAAGCAATAATATGTATGAGCTCAGAACATGGTATTAGCAACGTCAACATTCAACAACATTCACAATCATATAATAGCAATGCATCTGCAAAGCTTTCATGGTTCTGCCTTGATAAGTTGGAATGTGCCGCACCAGGAGAATCCCAATTGATTATGTTTACCAAATTAGGGTCAATCTCCCCTTTTTTGGAGATGCCGAGAGCACCCTCTTTCTCAAAAAGCATCTTATGTAAAGATTCATAAAGTATTGGCAAATTATTAAAGCACACATTTGATCATAAACGTCATTCTTTATTGTATGTTGTTAGCACAAATTCGTCTTCGATTTCAGCGAAATGGAAGTTGGGCAAAAGTCTACGGGTGTTGGCTTGTTGTTCCACTATTGACACACCATTCAAATGTATTTTGCCTGCAATCACCGCAGCCTCATATATGCAAATGATAAAATATGCAAAGGAATGTGAAGGAGTATTCAGATCTACAAACATTGGGTTCTCTCTTAATTTTGTTGCTATCTATGGATATATGACACATTGTGCGCTATATTCCTTGTTGCTGTGAGGGTGGGTTTTCTGCCAATTATTATGAGGGTATTGTGGAACGCTGGCAAATTTGTTAAAAACGTCTTCATAGGGATGCTATTTGACTATTTCAACTCGTCAAAAACATGTGACATGACCAGGTGTCGATTTTTACATGGCCTATAAGAATTTCCATTCATTTATTAACAAATGAATGAATGAATGGATGCATGAATGAAAATATGAATACTAATCAATGTTCAAGTCTCTTCTCCGTGTGTTTGACCGTGTAGCAATAGTACACTGATTTTTTAGTTTGTGTCAGTGTTGCTTTAAAGCCTTCTGATGAGCTTTCTTCAAGACATCTGTGGAGATGATTGCACAGACTGGGGATCGACAAAAATGAACACAACCTTGAATATAAATCGATATTTACCTATGTGATGGGCATAGATAAATGCAAAGAGAAAAGAAAAAAATTAGTTTCTATGCCATGTTTCCCTGACAGTGTGGGTTGTTTGCCGATGACATTATTTGCTATTCTTTGGAAATCTTGCCGTTGCAGAAATAAGTCAAGGACCAACCCTGCAAAACTATCAGTAGGGGTATAAAAATAGGCCATGCATACAGTTGTACCACAATTGCCACGCCCAATGCAAGTGATCGGAATACAACGAGTACTTAACAATATGCACATGTTGTCCATCTCATCAAACATACAGATACCAATAGAAAAACATGTAGCTGCCAAGATATATTATGTAAATGCTTTTCTATGACTTGAAAATTAAATGAGCTCATCCGTTATAGAAATTAAAAGTGTGTACACAATTTCCAAAAGCAGAATTCGAATCCTATCAAAACATATAATGAGTTCATTGTTCTCAATACGAGTTAAGGTAACATCATTTTGCGTGCTAACTATAGTTAACTGTTACATGTGTTGTATGTCTTACAGGGTTGTTAGATTCGATATCTTTGTATACGTTGATGGTATTGTCCCCACAAATTTGTTGTCTGCAAGGCGCCTGTAAATAGCACACATTTTATGTCATGCCTAGCATGGCAACCAGACATTCTCACATTCTTCAGCGATACCAAAAACATTACTGGTGGGCCCAATTCAATAAAAAAATAGTGGATAGCTAATAAGAAGCCAAGGTTTATTGACAAATTGTAAGTTCCTTTGGAATAATAAAAAATGTGCTTTTCGTGAGCACTATATGTTGGGGAAGGCACTATTTGATTTTGGAGTCTTGAGCGCTCAGCAGACAATAAATTCAAAGGTATCCCATCCTTCCTCAATGTCATTCTTATATTATGAGTAGTACTACATTATTGTACCAATATTGCACCACAATGCAAATTCTATGTAAGGGATGTAGCTCACCTCATTACTATGTGTCAGCAACCAAAGGTATTGAGGCCTGTACCAAGATGTTCCAAATGGCTCTAGACATTGGTGAGGTTACAACAAGGTAGGGGTGACTGCACTGCAGTGCCTAGCTATACCACAACGGTTTGGCATATTCTAGTATATCTTTATTTAGATATCAAATTGGGCACACCTTATCTCACAAGCTAAGGTGTGCCAAAGTTGAGCATATTTTTAGAACTTGTGCCTTGTTGATGGCAAGTAGAGTTAGTCGCATCCATTCACAACTTATGAACAAAGACTTGCTCCTTCATTTACATGAATTCCGTGGATGGCAGGTATTAAATAACAATGCAAATTGCAAAAAGAATATAAGGAACGAATACAATAGTATGGACCGGGCAGATAAAGGCCATCCGCTGCACTTCATAGACGAATGTGACTAGCCAATGCAATAGAAGAGGAGGCAAGGCACCACTGAAGCTGACCTCCTGGCCCTTCTATCACGGTGGCTTTAACAAGAGTGCATAATTTGCAGTGACTCGTAGCAGCAAATCACTCGCATAGGTACAATATCTTCTCCACAACACATTTACATATTTGCAAGCCTTCTAAATCCATGTAAACCTTCCGGAAGTATGCCACTTATTCTGTTATTGTCCAAGCGGAGGTCTTCCAGGGGGGATAGCCAAAAAAGAGAGGATTCGCCGCCTTCAAAACTTCCTTTGAATTCGTTGCTATCAAGCCGCCTGAATGTGCAATTTTGGTGGAACAATCATTTTACCGATTTAATCACAACAAAATTATTATTCATTTTGCCTAATTCATATGGTTTTTATTATAAATATATTATGTTGATTGGTGTAATTTTTATAAAATTTAGATTTCGGGGGATCAACAGTGGTGCCCTAGTGTATTGATATGATTACGAAGGAGATGCGTTTATATGATCAATTCAGATGCTTCAAAAGTATTTGCTTCTATGTAATGAGGTAAGTTCAAATTCGATAAATCCACTACACAATAGAAGCATGACATACAAAAGGCGATTTTCCATAGTTCAAACTTGGAACATTTTTCGCAGTCCACTCAAAAAGGATTTTCAGTTGCAAAGTCAATAACTAGCATATACTTTGTAGACAAAATATTGATACTATACTTTGTTCATAATAAATCGGTGCAACAACCCAATCTGAGTCACGATGGACTAAAAATCGTTGTGAAGTTTCATGTAGAAGGCTCGGAACAGCAATAAATTTTTCCTAACTTGCTTAAAATAGGTATGTGGTATATGATGGCGCTGGCAGTTTTTCTAACTATGTCGGTATATCAAATCAAGGTTGCATCCCTTTCTGAACTTCATTTTCTGAAAATTGTGAATCCACCGATCCAACAACCACACCGCATTCTCTATTACTTTAAAAATTTCCTACTGATTTTAAGAACGTTGTTCCAAATAAGGGTAATGCAGATAATGTCCTTCACTTGTTCGTTTACAATTAATCTTGTGCTAAGTTGTAATAGGGTTTACCATAATGATTGAATATAACAGGCAATGAAAAAATGAAGAACAAATTATAATATGAAAAATTTTCTGAACAATCTACTACATTGTCAAATATCACGATATATTATATAAAATTACTTACAATTCCCTCAAAGAAGATCCCAATTTGGTGGCCCAAAATCGTGCACTGTGGACTGGACTGTTTCCTGACAGTCTATTTCTACTTAGTCTCAAGTATTGAATTTGCATCCCAAAGATGTTTGGCACACTTCCGTTGATCTGGTTTCCCGACAGAGACCTGTTGCAATAAGTCAATCAAATTCTGTCTTGGAACAATCATTTTACTCGTTCTTGAAAATGGTGTAGAGATATTTTAGTTACTATCATATTGGTGAACTAAGGGTATCCATGGTGATCTCATATAAAATATTTTATACAACATGGCAATGGAATGATACTATTGCAGCAAAAGCAATATTGAAGGTAATGCAATATTGCAGAAAAAATTCATGGAGTCAATGGAAACTTTCGCACTGGAGATTTTCAGAAAAATATGCTAAAGTCGATTGAAATTTGCATTGAAAGCAATTTTCAATTTTGCAATTCTCAACTACGCACAAACATTATCAAACATTTGTTCACAGTCTATTGCGACCTGATACCAGGAATTTTTGGTCTGCACATATATCCTCTCTACCTCTTCCACAGAATAATAATTCTACGCATTTATAAATACATGTCAATGATACAAATGAATGTGTGCAACTCAATATAACTATAATTAGTGATTGCCAGCAAACTTTTCGTATGGAGAAATGGGCGTTGCCATTACATATTATCGCTAACAAATTGGTGCGGATAATGAATTTGTTTCTTATATTTATATAGGAGCAAGCTTGTTGCAATACCAATCGAGGCAACAAATTAACTATACACAATGCTTGAGCAGTGTCCCAATAGCAACGAACAAAACTTTTTCACATAAAGTGAAAAATCGAAGAAATCAACGCAACTGATGGAAATTTCCCATGAGCTATTGTGCCTGTAGTGGTCTCCGGACCCGGGCCTCACAGTTCTTTGAGGAATCTTGCAGAAAGTATCCCTTGCCCCAGTGTGCCGCTCAGTGCCATATTGTCCAAATTTATTGCCGCAACGTGCTGTCGAGAGTCGCACTGCACCCCGATCCAGGATGAGCATAGTGCATCTTTGTTTTCCTCACTCCAAGAACTCAAGACATCACCCGAAGAGTCCAGCCCTGCCTTCATGGAAAGAAGCGCATCCACTACAAAGCAATTCAATATCGATTGAAGCAACTACCTAAGCATACCGGTTCCATTCCAAATTGCGCAAAATCAATCCCCATATTCCATGGTGATTTTCTTATTGTAAAATAGATTTCCAATTGACAACATTCTATTAATTAGTAATTTGATTTCATTCAACCAAACGTGATAGCCTAACCTTAGACATGCTATTTGGACAAATTTTTATTCAATGTATGATGCAGGGCACAATTTCGGTTACTGAAAGTGGTTTTAAGAGCAACTTTGTCGGCGGGTGCTGTTCGGCTGTCCGAATAACAGTGCAAGTCAAAAAGCTATCATTAATGTTTGGGGAGCAATAGCATCTCAGTAGCATTGCTAATGTTGTTTAGTGCCGTGCAGTGCTATTTTGTGCCTGAATAGCACCACTGTAGGCCAAATAGCACCCCATAATAACAATCGGTGCTATTCACATAGAATACTATAGTGTTGCCATAATGCTATTTGGCATAAGCATAGCGTTTGCCAATGCAAATGCATGCAAGGGAGCAATAGAACTAGTGCTATTTAATAAATGTCGCTTTATCAAGGTGGCATAGAGGCCAATTGGCTTTATTGCAATGAGAACCGTTCCAAGATATCACCACTAGTGCAATAGCAATGACCGACAAAGTTGCTCCAATGCTATGTAGGGTGGTGCATACTATTTTTAGCCATCGCTTTTAACCAAGCTAACACATACAAGTGGTGAGTAGCTCCATCTACTTCTTTCACCTTGACAAAGGGTAGCCAGTCTATTCCAAAGTCAGTTTCGTTGCACATCAACAATATTACATGGTTTAAACTATAACATTAAAAACACACAATAGCAAACAAAAGCCCAAACCCACTACCATGCACAGGCATAAAATGCCCCAACTCTATTCCGCACACACCAATCTTTCCCTCCCATCTATTCTAGTAGTAGTGTAGACAAATATTACGTGTGATGATGACGAATCGATATTCTAGCAAGTAAACATATTTCCATACCACATGTGCACATTCTTTTTATTATATTTATTATATGATCCCTCACATAATTTGATGTACATGTTTAGTTTTTCAGGTTTATTATATTTAGGCAAGGCTACGCTAGTATTCAAATGGGGAGGAGAGGTGAAGAAATGTTGACAATACGGGTTACCATCTTCCTGGTGGAATCCTGGTGGCTCCACGCATTCCGTTCCATAGTTCGTTCCAGCATCAACAACGATCACTTCGGCGCCAAATGTAGGCTTGGGACCACATGCTGCCGGTATACCCGGTATGTACCTGCGTTCGTGGTACAGTAATGTTGGAAATCACATATGTTTATGGATGTATGCTACCACCATCTGCAACTATTAACGTACAACCTTAAATACGCTAAGGTTGATCAGCTGCCCATGGCCTTTGTGCAATCGCGTTTTCAATGCATTTTTGGTTAAAAAATACACATAATATTTGAGGACAATTGCAATATTGCAATGCAAAAAAAAATTCCATGGTTGGTGCAAATCTTGCAGGGCGTAGGAGATTATGGCTTAGACATCATGGACACATTGATCGCTTTTCCTGAAAATAGTGGTGAAAATGCATTTATACTTACATGGCTTTTAGCTTTCGAATTTGGGACCACTCGATGGGAATAGTTCCTTCAATGGAGTTGAATCCTATTCTCCTATTGTTGCATCAAAGTCAGCGTGATTAACACATCGAAGCTACATTTTTCATTAGGTTTAATGCAAAGGCACTTAATAGCCCCTTTCCAATGCAAACACAAGGACAAGTTTCAATTTAGCATTGTTTCAAGGAACGATATTGTTATTAATTTAAATAGCATGGATTGCGCAAGCTCCACAAAACAATGTATTGGAATGTACATTAAGCAAAAAAGCTATTGCTTTGTACCTTTAAGTGCAGGACATTCATTAATATGCCAACCCAATTTGGTGACAATAATAAAAAGACCATCTTTTCAAAGCATAAAGCTAATTTTGTCAAGATGGCCACAAGCACATGGCTTGGAATCAATGAAAATATCCACGATTTTGTGCCTTTGATGAATTCATGGAGCGTCTGTCCTATTCAACAAGAATTTTATGTCTGAAAAATGGTGCTATCTATGATTGTTGAAGATTTGTAGGCACATCAAGTGTTTCTTATGTTAGTGTGCACATGTGAGCATTTGCAATATTAGCTCATGGCTTTAAGAGCAGCTTACAAATCTTCGAGTTCCGGAAATCCATGGTACCCGTGAGGGAAGGTACCATATATTTGTGAAGTCTCCTCGGATTGCTTCCCATAACGCAACACCTTGATCGGTGATGTAGAAAAAAGTGACGGGGGCCCGCTTCCCATGGTTCCTGTTAGCATGTTCTGATCAACCCACCTGAAAGCAAATTACGCAATTGATTTTACATTCAACAAGAATAAAGATGGGTCCAGCACTTCATAAATGGATTAACATATATATAGCAAATATTTATATACATTTGAATTAAAAATATATATATATATACATACATATATATATATATATATATATTTGAATTTCAAATGTATTACATGTGTGAAACGAGGAACTCCCCGGCAACTTGTATAGTATAGTAGGATCCTTTTCGGCAGGAGCCGATATAGGATCTGAAACAAAGGAGAGAGCAAGATGTAAGCATTGTTAGAGGCCAGAATGTTCTGCGAGTAGGGAGTCCCAAGCGGAGGCAGAATGTATATGTATATATATATATATATATATATATATATATATATATATATATATATATATATATATATATATGACTAGCGCTGTAGTAAATGACATCGGGAAAGTTACTTCTAGATAATGAATTTTGAAAAGAACAATCACCATGGTCTCAGCGCATGTATGCGCAAATGCTCGATTAAGTGTATCCATATGGTTAAAATGAATTACAGGGGTCAGATACAAATTTTCACAGATAAATTCATCGAGCATTGTACAATTTTCAAAAGCAAGTAATCGCCAACTTCGGGCAAACGGCTGAACAATAGCAGAAATGGGACTAAATCAATAATCCTGTTGGATTTCAAATTGCTCACCGGCATCGCCCTCCTGGAAAGGCGAACATGTTATGTGCACCGTCAGTACCAGACCTCTTCAACGCGAATAGATGGTAATAAGTGGATAAAACGAAGAGATAAGGTGCCAAGTAAGGTTTATGACTGTAGTATATCGTTATCGCCTGCAAGGTACAAGGTCGCTCCTCTGGATTTGAAGTCAAGTAGAACAGAAGTATTTAGCCGTGCATAAGCACAACGCAATATTTGTTGCATACAACATGTTGCACCACTGATAATCATCAATCAACAAATAGTGCAGCATGTGCGCTTTCGGTGGGATTTCAAATTAAGGATTTCGATTTGCGTACAGCTCAATCAGCGATTGCCCAAGTGGCGACTGCCAGTTGAGGGGTTCGTGGAACCAAAAGCCTCCGGAGAATTTGTTGTTTTCGAGTCGAATCGTTTTCAAATTCTTCAGGCCCATAATGTTTGGAAGATTCCCCGATAATTCTCCATTTTGATTTAGGTACCTGAGGAGCAATGCAAGGTATCAATCGTTAAAAAATGTCTTACTTTCACCAGATCAATTTGTATTGCAAATGTTGCTGTACCTGAAGTTTTATCAAACCTGGTGGAGGTGAATTGTGTGTAGATCATACTTAGCCAGTACGTAGTGCATTGGCCATCTCGATGTGATATGCATGTACGGTGTGCTTCGCAACAAAACCTGATACGAGATCTGAGATCGTATGCGAGTGATGTAATAATTTAATTGGAACCAAGCACAGAACAATCCAATACCATTCAGGCATTGCGTTTGCAAACGAATTCGATGCTTGCTCAGACCCTGACCCCAGTTGCGTTCACTGATCCGTACAGGTGTTCCAGATACTCCAGATCTGAAATTTGAGGCGCAATCAATCCCGCCAAGCCTAAATTCGTGAGTTCGATTTTCGCAATGTGCCCCTCTGAGTTGCATGTGATTCCTGTCCAGCCGATGCACACCGAAGCCGCATTGGAGGGGTTCCAGCTCGCTAGGCTACCGTTCACGTCCACAATCGAGTGCTGCATCTCCAGCAGAGCATTTACTGCAAAACACACAGCGAATGTACTGTTTCACAACATTCGCATGGAATTTCATTTGGCATCATCTCGCCTTCCCCACCGCACCGGGCTCATACGGTGTTTTTGAGCAACAGCGCTGGAGCATGTGAAAACTTAACAATAGTTTTCCACCAGTGTAGACTTGTAGCCGATGGTTGTGCATTGGTACTGGACACATGTGGACCCCAGCGTTTCGGGAAACTATGGAGCTTGCCCCCGAGGACCATTAGTAAAATGATTGCGTTTTGGCGACGTGTGGAAGACGGACTGGGATGCCAGGCTGGGGGCACGCTGCAGCTCTCAGAGGCTTAGCCTGCGTGATGAGGCGCCTCATACTTCTTTGAGGTATTTGGTTTTTTACCACTCTTGCATTCATTACTTGCAGCGCGACTGGGTTGCGCCACAGATTGTGGTCAATTGGTTGTCGATTTCTGAAGAATTTTCTAAAATTCTTCAAAAGCTCTATCACGAAGGGGACTAGTCATAGTTTCTTTATTCTGAACAGATATTGTTAAAAAGCAATGCGCAAAAGCGCGTCGGTCGCCACCTGGAATTTTCTGTGATCTTTGTCACGTAGGTATCGGGGCGGTGTGCATAACTATAGGATTGGTACATTGGGCAAACACTATTTGAGTAGATTTCGTAAATTCAGTCGGACAGTTGAAGCTATTGGGAGAATACAGTTAATGAATATAGTGCATGCAACAAATTTTATGTATTCAGATCGATTGTTGACATGCCGATACCATATTAATGCCATCCGTGCAATATTTCCGCAAATTAGTTATGATGAGCATGTGTTCCATGCGCTGCCGTTCAGTACGACATCTCCCATATCGTTTCTTCAGATGCATTGGGATCAATCGAATCCTGTGATTGGTCGTTTTTGGGCTGAACTGCAGGTAATATATTGTCTTGATGATGTTTTGCGTGCATGACTGCACCACAATAATTGAAGATCTGCGGCCTGTTATTATTCGATTCCCTCCCCGGCCCTTCGTTTCTTTCCTTGTGATGTCGGATGCAAAGTCAGTGAATGCTAGGTACAACAGTAGTATCTATCAAAATAATATTTACTACAGTATTTATCAAAGTAGTGTTTACTACAGTAGTGTTTGCCAAAATGCGTTGGAATAGAACATTGCCGAGCGAGCGAGAACCTACTCTCTTTGTCGGTTGCTGCGCAGCTGGATCGAATGAAGCATATAATGGCGATGGAGACGGCGAATATTGGCATTTGCGCAATCTGGCTGATTTCCTTAGCCTTTTGGCTTCAAGAATTTTTTCCACCAATCACCTGCAAAATTGCGGTAATTTGACACTGAGAAACGAAGTATTGGTTGGACGTTCTCTCTTCGAAGTATTTGTTTTCAGTGACTCATTGTTCAAACACAACGCTGTTCAATTCAATTGAAACGTGCAGTCTCGAGGTTAATTCTCCGACAAAGGAAAGCAAGCTTGGTATTCACATTTACGCTTTTATGCGCAGAATCATAAGTTTGCAAAACAGGTTATTTTTACGGCTATTTTTGCGTTTACTTTTACGCTTTAGGGCTGACTGGGATACGCAGGCCACACGATGAAAGGTGCGTACCATGATCAGCCTTACGCCATCTCCAGCACCCGGAACACGGTATCCACCTCGCCCTCGGCAGGGGCAACGACGGTGTGTAACAGAAGCTCGTTTTTGCTCCTTCCAGGGCGTCTGGCTGCCATTCCCCTGCCGGTGTATACTGTCCTCACAAACGCGGGGGTGTATTACGTAATTTTACGTAATTTTACGCAATTTTACGCAATTCTACGGAATTTTACGCAATTTTACGCGCAGAAACGTAAAAACGATTTGTGTTTACGGCATAAATACCAAGCATGTAGGAAACATTTTCGAAAGATACTGCAAAGCATTCAGCGCTGCAAGGCGCGACAGAATTTCAGCTGCAACAACCATGGGCACCTGGCCATTATGGGGAAGCGCCCTTGGTTGCATATCAGGGCGGCGACATATCGCACTTTCCCTTTTACATACGTATGCAAAATTGTCCTTCAATATGCTTTTTCGGAATCTTTTCCTGAAATGGCGCCAAGTGTGTTTCTCAAAGGGCTGCCACAGCTTCCTACTGTCCACATCATAAGCAGCGCAGCACACTGGACATGGGGCAGTGCATGATCAGGTATTTTCATATGAAATGTGTGCCGCAATGCACATGCTGCCGTAGTTGCTGAGAGGTGTAAGAAGCAGCAATCATTGATGATGAACGTCATCTGAGCAGCTGTGCAGAGCCTCATCATTGACCAGCACATGGAGGCGTTGCTAATATTGTGGGAATTTGGATCTTCTATCTGCAGTGTAGTCATTCATTATCGTGGCATTATGCAAATGCACAATCATGGTCGCAAGTGAACTGGAGGTATTTAGCATATAGATACCTCATTGGTGGGATTAATGATGCGAAATTGATGTCGCAGCTACGTTGGATTTGGTGGGATTGCTTCAACGTTCCAGAACTTGTTAACGACTTCAGGAGTGGGTCTGCCGGGTAAAAAATTAGATATTGTAATGCATTTCCCATTATTAACCAATCAATACTGCTGTGCTAAGAAAATGGTGAAGCTGCTAAAGAGAAGTTCAAAGTTGAATATTTCATCATTTCGCAAAGGCGTTTGGAAATGTTTGCCTTTCATCAACAAGATATTATCCTTAGCTTAGCAACAACGACTGAAACGGTGGTGGCACTTACTTTACAGTTCCGACATCGGATAATCCGCTGTATATGGCGCTCTGCTGTGCTCCAACTCCACTGTGCGCGGGATGCTGTTTTGTTGTGTTGTGTGGATAATCGTGGCTGCAAGCACACTTGGTCTTCACGTTTGCAGCACCATTTCTAGTATAAGTGCTACAAATTTTGTACGTTTACGTTGTTACGCTCAAAAACGCGTTAACACAGAAACGGCACTATTTACTTAGTTAACACGTAGCGTTGAGACAATCGGATGCAAGACGAAGTCGCAAATAAAGACCAGCCCTCCAACCGCTTGGGCACCCGAAGCACGGTGTCCACTTCGCCCTCGGCAAAGGCAACGACATGGCCGGAAAAAGGTGGTTTTCTGCCGCTCCAGAGCGTCTGGGCTCTACTCCCCGGACTCAATGTGTCTAAGCTCATACAGATATGCATGTACTGTCTCTATGTACACAGGACTATATGTACGTATTTTGCGCGTTTTCGCGTGCCAAAAATGTGCATTTGTGTAAAAAATAAAGTACGCATAAAGTTAGTATTCGTACTACTTCTACGCGTCAATACGTAAATATGCGCTGTGTTTATGTCGTAAAGACCGAATCTGGCTGCAAGGACCATAACCTTCGCTGGGTTAATTTACGCAAGTGGGCGATGCCCGTTTCAGCTGAATCCGCAAGTCAACAACGTCTCTGGTTCAAGTAAACGCGAAAGGGCGCATTGGCACCACAAATTAAATCCGTTCCTATCTGATGCCCATTCGATGCACCATAAGGATTTGAACCGCAGCGCAGCAGTTTCCCAATGTTCGATATCAGCTTTGAATTGTTACTTAGCTCCAGTGGCCTTTTTGCAGTCTCTTGGTGAAATAGGGAGCGGACACTGCTTTGACACTGCTTTGCTCAGGCAAAATAGGAAGCTGACGGCTACCTCATTGCCTTGTTCTGTAAAAAACTCATGGTGATGATGATGAAATAGGGAGCTGATGGCTACCTCTTCGCCTCGATATTTAAGATTTCTTGATGCTGATTGAAGAGAATGAGACCTATCGACTAACTGGGGGGACTCCCAGACACAAGGCAACTGCGTAGATGCGTTAATGAACTGACCATAGACAGTGCTTTGCTGGGGGAGATAGCTGACGGCTGCCTCATTGCCATGTTATTATTTATTATATTATTATGTGAATGAATGATGAAGATGCGTCTTCGCATATGAAGGAGTGACTGGTCTGAGAGCCTCCTTCAGAACATAAACTTTGTGCAACGGATGGAAGAATTGACCGTTCATGAGTTTGATATCGACACAAACTTCATGTCAGCCCAAAGATAGCTGCCGATTGTCCCAGTGGGCACGCTTCACTTGTATTGGTACCTAAAGACTGTTGCCGGCGCAGCCGCGGGCGTCGGTGTTCATGTTGAGGCGTGCAAACAAACCTTCAAAATCTTGGTTGGGTCAGTGCCGGGGAGGTTCAGCCACGTTCTTACGCATTGGCCTATCAACGACACGATCCAGAACACAATGTGACGTCACACTGTGCCTTCGTTTCATGCAGACGACATCGGAAATTTGGCTCACATATGTTATCTGGGTGTTTGGGTGTAATGGACACAAGCCAACTGAGAGCAAAGGCTTGCCCTGCTGCCATTGCGTGCACGCTATGTAAAAGGAAAATAGATTGCAACCTTCAATTCCATGATCCCTGTCAATACGTGCAGCAGTCACATTTACCGAAGCGAGGCACATTGTGCGCCGGTGGCATTGCACTGGAAATGCATCCAATGCTAGCACATATTGGTGATGTGTGCGCACGTGTAGCACAGAACAAGTGCTACCTGCGCTACAGGCACACACAAACCAGCGCCTCCTGAGCCCATTCGCCTACAGGAATCGAACAGTGCCCAATGTAGTGACCTGACCAGCTATCAACGCAATGCACTGTTAACGGCTGGACGCAGAAAGGGGTGATGAGGCATTGGACATTAAGGACATTGATGAACGGAATGAATATAAGGGACAGTACACCTGTTGTCCCTTTGCTCCGTCGTAAACCGCAGCCGTGTACTGGAGCCAACAGTCCCCAGCCAGGGGTCGCCACCGCGCCTTCGTCAGCATGATGGATGGATCATGGCGCAACATCCCTCACCCTGAAAACCTTGGCCCAGGCAACAAGAGCGAAGTGCCGCTCCTAAACCCTACGCATTGGTGTGGCGCCTCAGACGCGACGCGCGGCGCCCATCCGTCTCGGCCGTCGTCACCAAGGACAGCAATGTTTGGGAAGATGCACATAATACACAGAACGTGTAGCCCGTGGCCGCGCCAATCTGTACCCATTGGTCCCAGGACAAGGTAAGTTCTCCATGGTTAGGAGGAGATTGTCCTGAGCCATCGAGTATGGCGCGTTGCTGCACGCGTCGTCCTCTTCCAAAGCGCTGAATGGCATTACCGCCCGAAGTTACGATGATGGAAACGCCCATCCCAATCACTGTTGCAGCTTTGTGGACCTTTCGTGCCAAGTCGTTGCAGACAGCTGGAGTCTGAATATTTCTGTGTCAGCATCGTAATTAAAAATCGACACGGGGCGTGACAGCTGTGGCTCTTCACTTTGTATGTCGCAATTGGTCATATATCCATTGTTGCACCTTGTTGGCCGAGGAAAACGCATTGCTTCGTCGTTGTGTCAGGTTGTTGGGGCATCCCATTTTCAGCATCCTGCACTCCCTTCGATGTTTGGCGTCTCGCATGGACGGTGGCGACCTGCTGGTGGTGCAACCCCGGCATCAGGCCCGGGAACACCTGCAAGAGGCACTGAGGCTGGCAGAAACATTTTCTGGTACATTTGTTGCTTTACACATTTTTTGGTCTTTCTGCTTTCTCATACATTTTCTGTGTGCGTGTTGGCAGGATTCTTGTATCAGTCTCGACGTTTCCTGTGTTCCATTGCAAATTTGCTATTCCCAATGCACGGCTTGGACACGCACAGAAAAATGAAGCACACCAACTGGAAGGGTTATTTGCAAACTAGCAAGGACCAAAGTTGCTGGATGCGAACAGCATTCAACATAACCTCACAGGATTGAGGGCGAGGTTTGCCATTGCGAAACATGTAGTGGCAGCAGAGTCAAAGGAGCGTGCCCAATCACTTTCGTTTAACTGGGATGCCCACTGAAGCATAACGTGACTGACAGCATGAATGGCAGCTATCGATGTCGCTGAAACAGCGATCCCGATCGCACCTAGCTTTGTGATTGTGTACTTGTTGACATGAGGTCCTGAGCGTCATGTTTGGAGTAGAAATTTATTCATGCACTCAGTAGGTAGGGATAGATCTAGACTCAGGTTTTGTGAGCTGTGGAGCAAGACAGTTCCAAGGGCACAGAAGAATGATGCTGTGTTCTTCATGTCTTCTTGCATTGGTGTGGCTTGTGATGCACTACGGATTGCCTGGAAAATGTGCCACTAGCACAAGGAGATATCTCTCAAGTGAGGATTGCTGTGGTGCTGCTCGGCACGTCTTGCGAACAGCACTGTACAGTTGCCTCGTAAAGGGATCGACGGCTCCTACATTTGCATTCGCTGCCGCAGGTGAGGACTGCCCCCACATGGAGATTGGCAAATCGTCTGGTTTTCGTCCATATCCATCAACATTTCTTGGGCCTGGAGCCGTTGAATCGATTTATGGGCGCTGTCAGGAGCTCGGCTGTGACCGTGTGTTTGTGAATGCTCCACTTTCTGGTGTGCAGCTGAGAAACCTGGAAAGGGCTGTCAAATGCGATGTTATTGATCGCATCGGGTTGATCATCGGCATTTTTGCACAACGGGCACAGACAAAGGAAGCAAAACTGCAGGTGAAGCCAACGGAAGGGCCACCCCAACAGGCCTTTGACTGCAATCATGCAGTCCATGTTGCAGTTGCGGTTGCACAATGTGCTATGACAGGAAATGGAGAATGACTTTCTGTTGCGACTCAGCAGCAGCCTGACCTGTGTGTGGAATTATGGTTGGCTTGTTGCAGCTGCACAAGGATGAGGCAATCTGTTGCTTTTTTGCGGCCTGTCTTGCATGCATTTTGATTGTCTTTCATCCGAACACACAAAGCTTCCCTTGCCCCTGTAAGTCCACAATGTGCATAGTTCCTGTCTGTTCAAGAAAGTTTCTGTACCGGCACTCGACCAAACCAGAAAATCCTCAAAAGTTGAAAAGAAACTTTGGGCGTGGGCGTGGGACTGAGTCATGGGAAATTGTTGCACCTTTTTGTAGCCATTGCCTGTTGGACTATTGACAGCACCCTTGTCTGGTTCTGCTCATCATCATCTTGGAACAGCAAAGTCGAAACAGTTTCATACATGCCCTCCTGAAACTGGAGAGACAAGTTCTTTGGGTGCTTGTGCCCAGGTGGTGCTACACCATAATTCAGGAGCCTATGGTGTGTTCCTGTTCTCAAAGATTATGCCCTGCCATTCGGTGGTCAGTGGATGTTCACCCTCAAGGGAAATGCCTCTTTTGTGCAGGTCGAACTTGCAAAGCTGGAATATGAATCCAGTCGCTTGGTGCGTGTAATGGATGCATCGGGGATGAGAGGAGCATTTGGGGAGGGCCGGGAAGTGGTCAGTGCAAGGTCTGGTTGTCAATATGCAATAATACACAAACATATATCATATCATATGCAATGATCACCTGTTAGGTTTGGAACCTGAGTATCTGCATTGAGGTGCCCCTGCACATTATCGTTGTGGAAGCAGTTGCTCTTATGGGACAATAACTTGTGGGGTACAGATACACTTTGTATACTTGTTTGTAGTGTAATATGGTGTGTAACAGTGAGAAAAGAAGCATGTTGTCAGACTGGAGTTGAAGTGCGTTGAGATTTTTGAAATAATATGCACTGGTTGTGTTGCCCAGAAAGTATTATCGTTCACAACTCAGGGTTGCTGGTGCTCCGGAATGTCCTTTGAAACAGATCAACATCTTTGTGCAAAATATGCAGAAATTGCACAAACCTGCCCTTTGGGATCACAACCAAGTCGTGGCTGCTTGAGACTTTGTTGCATGACCACTGTTTGAACATCCATTGTTGCTATGCCTTGAGCGTGTTTCCATGGAGCATACAACATGCCACAAATTGTGCATGTGTTTTGACCCTGGAGATTTGTGGACTGCCTTGTGTGCTCGTGCGCATGTTGAACGTTGCTCAACTGCAATCGTGCACATGGTGATCAGGGATCGGGGATCAAGTGGCAGCTCAGGACTGGGTGGTGGTGGACCCGGTGAGAGAGAGCTGGCACTACAAAAGTCTCGCATTGGCAGGAGAAAAAGGATGTTAAAGAAGAGGATAGAGGACGTCAGAAAGACACGGGCTTTGCAGAGAAAGGGTCGCAAAAGAAACAATGCTCCCACAGTGGCTGTGGTAGGCTACACAAATGCCGGGAAGACCACGTTGGTGTCAAAATTGACGAACAAGCACCTGCGCAGTGACGACATGTTGTTTGCCACGTTGGACCCTGCAGTGAAGCGGCTCGACTTACCATCTGGAAAGGTGGAGAGGAAGCTTGCACAGTTGATGGTGTTTATGGTTCACAAATTCGCCATCTCATGGCAGTGTGTTGATTCTTGTGGATTCTGTGCATAGTTTGCCTACAGGACTGCTGCTTTACACTTTCCTCCTTGCTAGTATTTCCTCTTTGGTATCAAATTGGCCTCCAGAAATGGGTTGACCGAGTGGTTGTTTTTGTGCATATTGTCCCCCTTCCCGCCACATCACCATAGTCATTTCATGACCCCCACAACCACAAAGTGACCTGTTTGCTGTATTGTGCAAGGGCCATGCCTGCCTCTGTACCAACATGGACCCATGTGCTCCACATTGCTTGTGGTTGCAGCAGAACGCAAGCTGCCTGGCTGTGCTGTCGATTGAAATCATTGATGGTCATGGTACAGAATGGATATCGCCACCGCGTAGAATAGGCTAAAAAGGACATGCAAAAGACGTAGGACTGCCCTATTTGTCCCTGCTCGCTTGCATGCGGTCCATGCTGTGCACTATGTAAAGTAGCCGTGCCTTTTTGCGGGACTGACGCTGGGTGCAGTATGACATTCGATATTTGGATGTACCAGAAACACAACAATGCACAACCAATTTGAACTGCCAATCTCCCTACGTGTGCGAAATGCGTCGATCGATTGCTCACTATGGTTTGGGCAGCGCACTGTGGAGAATGTAGGTCAGGACATGGCGGCCAGTCCTGCAGTGTGTGTGCCCCTCTTTGCAAGTTTGTAGCGCTGTGTCGCCCATCCAATTCGGGTGTGTCTGTCCTGCAGTTTGCACTCCTTGTAGACACTGTGGGCTTCATATCAGACCTCCCTGTGCAGCTGGTGGATGCATTCCAGGCGACCCTTGAAGAAGTTCAGGAGGCGAGCATCATCCTTCATGTTTTAGACGCTTCAATTCCCGATGTCCTCGAGCAAAGAGAGTCTGTCATCCAGGTGAAACAATCAACCACGTGTTCGCCATGATAAACAAATGTATAAATAGATGTGAAATGTATAAACAATTGTGTAAAATATAAAATGCCAATGTATAAATGAAGGTACAGATAACTGAATGTGCAAATAATGCGTGCTCGCTCAACTGTTGCCCTGAGCGCCGTGCTGCCCGAGTCTCTGTGAACTCAGTGCCTACACGTTGGTTGCGCAATCCACGGCCCCAGGGGATATTTGGCCGCCCCTGCTTTTGAAATGTCCGCCACCCTGAAACGGCAACCACAGCGGCCCCGCCTCCTCTTAGCCTCATTACAGAGGGCCGCCTTGTACAAAGTTTGCCAAATGCCACAATGTACTCAACATATATGTAATTGAAGGTTAAATGCAAATGATGGGCGCTGGTTAGACGAGTTGACTCAACTCGTCTAAAGACAACCCGTCTAATGCAAAGACGGAGTCAACATTGCAGTTCACTTCATCATCATCACCATCATCATCAATTTTACAAAACAGGGCAATGAGGTAGCCGTCAGCTGCCTATTTTGCCCGAGCAAAGCAGAGTTTGTGGTCAGTTCGTTGAAATCTAATGTTAAACACAGGCAAAAGCTATGGGTAAATTTATGGTTATGGGTAAAAGCTATGTGGTGAAATTTGGCTCACATATTTTATCTGGGTGTTTGGGTGTAATGGACACAAGCCAACTGAGAGCAAAGGCTTGCCCTGCTGCCATTGCGTGCACGCTATGTAAAAGGAAAACTCCAAAAACTAAAAGTGATTGTCGATGATAATACATCAAGAGAAGTGTCTTCGCCTGTCGGAAAGCAGGAACCAACATCTGGAGCCAAGTGACATAAAGGACACAATCGCCTCGAAAATTCTGGAATAGATTGTCGCACTTGGTGTCGTTGTTGCTCAACTTCCAGGAAGTGTACCCCACAACGAAATCGCAGGAAGAATGACCTCAAGGAGATAGGTTGTCATGACGACAGGAATCGTTCGTATTGGTAGACTGGCTGGATATGTCTGTACCATCGCTGAATCATTGAAGATTGGGTGGAGAAGACACCAGCAGTGTGGACATGTTTGTAGATCCGTTCGAAGGATTGTTTACGTGAAACGGCCGGCTGCTCCCGCCCTTTGGCGCAATCAACTGCACTCACACTGGAAGTCCCAATCAAAGCCCATTGGTACAAATACACTAATGTACAAAGAGAGAAATCCGGAACTCGTGCATGACAATTTTGCCTTTTTGGTCTGCGTGTCCCTATTGCTGAGGCAACAAAAACGATCGCCCTTTTGCGCACCCACGACCCCATGGATTGGCGCCTCCACCTCCAACTCTTCCGACTCTTGGACCGCGGGTGAGGCCCCCATATAATGGGTTGCTTCACAACGGTCAAGAATCGGCAGGTGGAGCGTTTCAATTCTGCCATGCGGTCGCCGAATACGGAGGGCAGTGATGCGCTGGCCCAACCCCTTGTGCACTGGAGCGTGGAGAACAATTGGGCGAACCCGCCCTTGACGCTCCTTCCTCATCTCACCAATTTCCTAGCCGAACGCCTCCCAATTCAATGCACTGTGGTGGCCCCTTACTGGCCGAGCATTAGTTCGGCAACAAAAAGGATGGCACTCACTGGCGCGCCTCCCCTTTTGGCTCCCCCGCGAGTGAGTCCAGAAACGGGAACACAAAATCCAGGTCCAAGCTGGTTGTCCAGTCACCAGTGCGCGCCCCCGCGCCTGGTACTCTGTTGCCGAGTTCAAATTGTCCCATAGTATTTAAGAGAAGCGCCATCTCCCATTCATCCCAATCTGGCGCTTCCCACCCTGCGCCATCCTAGACGTAAATGCTTTACCTACGCTAACGCTGCTTGATGTATTATCATCGATAATCGCTTCTAGACGTCAGGAGTTAATAGACTCACAGATTTTGTTTGTGCGCTTACAATAGATTTTAACGAACTGATCACAGACTCTCCTTCGCTCAGGCAAAATGGGAAGCTGACGGCTACCTCATTGCCTTGTTATGTAACAAATGCTGCTGCTGCTGCTGCTCCTGATGATGATGTCACTGCCCAACGCTAGATGTCACTGACACATTGACATGCACGTTGACATACGGCCCTGGCTCGCGCATGCCAGATATGGCGGCAATGCATGTGTTCATGTTGCTGCCAGAACTGAATGTCGTCCCACGATGCTGACAGCCCTGTTTGATCGTAGATTCTTAGGGAGCTGGGTTTGAAGGACGAGGATTTGAGTGAAAGGGTGATCGAAGTGTGGAATAAGGCCGACAATATGCCGGACATCCCCGACTTGTGGACACCAGGAAGTTACCAAAGCCCGAAGAATGAGTTTATGGGCGAAGGGCTGATGTCGCAGTTCGGTCGGCGACCAGGTCGGGGCTGCTCTGCCCGGGTGATGGTGTCTGCGCTGAATGGATTTGGGCTGGATGCACTACTTCATGAGGTTGAGCAGAAGGTCGTTGCTGTAACGGGGTCCAGACCGTGGGCCCCATCGTGACTGGCCCACAACGAAGCTTGTTAAGCATCTGGCGGGTGCAGCTAAAGATTCAAGCATTTTGGAGGGCTGTCAATGCATGTGGGCAGGGTTGAGTTGTGTTGGTGATTTGATGGGGAACTTGTGAATTGTGTTGAGATTTTCATGCCGCACCTGTTGTACTTTCATTTTTCAGGGCGTGGTCAGCCGTACAACCGTGAGCGCGATGGTGTCGTTACACGAGTGCTTCATTGTTACAATACCAAACAACTACTATACTCAAACCCCTTTCTTTCGTGCCGCAGTTGGAGAAGCAATTTAGCTTCTCTGCTGGCGGGTTGTCCGACATCACCTGATAGCTGAAGGGGCGGTGCTTTGCGAAACTCTCAACGACTGCAGCCAATGCGCGGTTTCTTGCACAACTTTTTGACAAAACACCCAGCCCATACACCCCACACCCACCCACACCCACCCATTTGGCCTTAGGCCTCACGCCCCTTTCTGACACGCCACACCAACGCCGCTCTGATCTGGACAAGTAAACTCACTAAACTTGCCCCCTCCCCCGGCCCCCCGCCTCCCCCTCTCCGGGCCCACGCGCCCCCAAAATGGACATGGCTTCCGCTGCGTCCCTTTCATAGACTGTAGCCAATAAATGCCACATTGGCAGGTGCAGAAAGACCGCGAGGAAAAGCCAGCGGTTGGGGCACCTTGTCGGTGAACAGTGGCAATTTCCGCACCATAGGTTCCAAGCTGTCTGCAACAGCTTTGGTGTGTACGCCGCATAAGCAGAGCATGAAGCGTGGCTGTGTGCTTGCTGTGTCGTTGCGTACTTGCTGACTCATCAGTGACCATCGCTGCTTTCAGTTGGTGTAGCAATTAGATTTCCTTGGATCTATTACGCCAATGTGTTGAAGCCGCAGCGATCCGTTTGCTGCCACCCACGTGTTAGCTAATCCTCGTCTTCATTGCACTTGTCACATGACACAGTAGAAGCCCCTGCTCCAAACTGGCGATGTCTTGCAATGCTCCAAAGCGCGTGTGTTTGTTCACATCCACAAGGTACAGGCCCTCACATCTGGCCGTCCGCAACAGTGCCGTCGCGCAAAATGGGTCCTCGAGGCCCCAAACACACCAGTGAACCCGTCCACTGCATTTATTTTCCTGTGACTTTCCAGGACGCGTGATGTAAGATTACTTGATGATGATGACCGCCCACGATGGCCAGCAAATCTCACCAAGCTGCAGTACTTAGTCGAGTGCGCAGCCGGCCCGTGTGCGGTGCGGGCGCGGGGCCATCAGCTTCCCCCACCTGGCACCACCGACCCGCACAACCACACACGACGCACAATCCAGCAGAAGCGAGGCAGGCAACTCTGCTGCATTTCAGACTCTTCGAACGCGACCTAGGCGTCACTCTTTTCCCGCTTGCTTCGGCCGTTCAATCGCAGCACGGGGATAGGCGCGGCTGCCGTGATCTCCAGGGCAACCGGTCGGCAGCCAAGGGTCCGCAGAACAAGGATCCTGTCAAAGGGGTCCCATCTGGCTGGTGATCGGCCGACGCAGCCGGCCAATTTTTCACTCCGGAAGAAAGAGGGCGCGGGAGGGGTGCCGTGGGCCATCGACGAAGGTCAGGGGAACCGGATGCCAGTCCCCCCCTCTGGAGACTTCCGGCAGCGGCAAGGGGATATTCTGTAGGTCAATCGCCGAGCGCGCCGCCCATCTGGCGGGCATCCATCCGTCCATCGCGCTCCGGCTCCCATCACCGGATTGGGGACGCGGCCGGGGGCGGCACTCCCCGCGTGCAGGAGGTTGCTGCCCGCGCGGAATCCATCACCTGCCGACTCCTCGCCGCCGAAGCAAGCCGCCGCGATCCAATCGCCCTTGGGCATCTCGCGACCTGACGCGCGCTCCTGAGGGACGCGCCCGCACGCGGAGGGCAGAGAAGGATCCTGAAAGCATCCACCAGCTCCGCGGATAGCAGGGCCGCTCTGCTTTGTGTGCCTGCGCATCGCGGACGTCCGGCCAGAGGCCAGGCGGCTGCCTCATTGGAGTGTTTGGCCGGGCCTGGGGCGCCCGAGCGGACGCGGAAGATTAGGCACTAAATTGATAAATTGAGGCAAGGTTAATAGGGCGGGGCGGGTAAGACCAGCAGTGGTCGGGTCTCTTCGGGCGCCGAGCCTTGGCGGGTCGGCGCGATTCAGGGTGGGCGGCATGGAGCAGAACGCGGGAGCGCAAGTGGGCACCGGCGGTGCCCCCGCGGCGCCGGAGGCGGCTGGGGTGGGCGTCTCGGCGAGGCGGCAGCCCGGGAAGCCCTACGCCTGGGTGGCGCTGGTGATGGGCCTGGACCTGTCGTATGTGGGTGCCGCCCTCGTGCTGGCGTCGTCCATCAAACGCCGCAGCAGCGCCGCGGAGATGGTGGTGATGGTGACGCCCGACGTGCCGCAGTCGGCACGGGGGGTGCTGGGCGCGGTGGCCGACGCCGTGGTGGAGGTGCCCTACCTGGAGACGCTGGCGCTGCAGAAGTACTCCGAGCGCTTCGACAAGATGTATAACTACTGGCTGGACAAGTGCTTCACGAAGTTTGCGATGTTCGGGCTGACGGAGTACAAGAAGGTGGCGTTCCTGGACGCGGACATGCTGGCCGTGGAGGACCCCGACGCGCTGTTCGACTGCCCGGCGCCCGCCGGCATATGCTCCGCCGTGAGGGAGATCCGGGAGAACGAGAGGATGCACGGGCAGAAGCTCCCGAGGACGATCGTGGAGGAGAGCCTGAAGAACGGGCAGGGGCGGTACGGCGTGCGCGGCTGCCTGCTCATAATGGAGCCCTGCGAGGCGACGCTGGCCCGGATCCGCGCCAAGGTGGAGGCGCGCGAGCATTACGGGTCTGTGGAGTCGATGGTGGGACCCGACGAGCTGCTCATCACGCGGTACTTCATCAACGAGTGGAGCCACATACACGCCAAGTACGGCTGGGTGTCGTGGGCGGACCGGGAGGAGCTGGGCGTGGCGCCGGTGTTCCTGCACTACGTGAGCCAGAAGCCATGGGACGAGGGCGAGGACTGGGATGACTTCGAGTACTGGAAGGTCGAGGCGCGGGGGGTGGTCAAGGCGGTGCCCAGCAGCATGTGGTGAGCTTAAGTACGCGCCGGTCCCTCCGCGTGGGGATTGGGCCGACTGGGGTGGGGCTTTCGTAATTTTCTTTGTTGCGTGTTGCGAGCTGGCCATTCGCCGGTCGTGTGGTGGCCGGCCGGTGCCCTCGCGGCGTCGCGCGTGGCCTGTCGCGCGGTGCCGCCGATGCCGCGGCGATTTGGAGCGCCGGGACTGTGCGACGAATCGTGCGTTGCACGGCGTGCTGCCGTGTGCGTGCCGCCCCTGGGCGCGGCGTCCCGTCGCCGATTGACCGCCACCGCCGTGGCGCCCTGCCATCGCTTGCTGGGGGCCTGGGCGCGCGAAACGCATTGCCTCGCGCCGGCTGCGGCCCCTCGGACCGAAGCCCTGGTTGGCTCGCAGCGGCAACTTGGTCCGTCGGTGCTCTGTTTGCTAAGGATCGCGTGGGACGGGCTGGCGGTGGCAACGTCGCCAGCCGCTGCCGTGCTCGCGGCAGGCCTGGGGTGACAGCACAGCCCTTCGCAAGAGCACGGGAACGATCGACGTTGGAAACTGGAATCTTCATGATGGGCAGTGTTGCCTGGTGCTGTTTAAATCTCGCTAAGCAGGACGCTGGTGCTGCCCTCTCCTCAACTTGTTGCCTTGTTTTGACACTTGGCTTGTGCTGTGTTGCAGCTATTTTGGCCGTCTCATGGATGAAATAGGGTCTCAGGCAGGTGTCGAGGTTACTGACAAGATGCGGGAGGATGCGAGGTGGGATACTGCAATATTCGAACCAGTTGCTCTGTGGCACAGAACATGACGCAGTAGCTGCAGGGGCAGGGACAAGCTGTGTGTGATTGAACTGCTCTGCAGTGTCACCAGGCTCATCGTGTTGGTGTTCTACGACCGGGGGGTGCTGTTGGTTGTGGATGTGAACTCTTTGCAGCAGGGCATCGTTGGTGGCCTTGGATGTGGTGCCTCACAGAATCTAACTTGGTCCACAGCTTGACGATGTATTGAGACATAGCTGTTGCTGTGCAGGGAGATCAAGGAGAGCGCCAACCTGAAGAAGGCGGAGGCCAAGGCCATGCGGGAGAATCGGGCCTCCAGGCTGAACATTGACCTCACTTCCAACTTTGCTCCGCGTGCCACACCCAGGAGCGGGAGGATGGCCGTAGGGCGCCAGGTGCCACCGCTGAGTCCATCATCGCGCTTGGGATCCACGCAAGGGGGCTTTAACTCGGTGCAGAAAGCCAATGGACAGAACTCAGGACGGTGGCGCAATCCAAGCCCAGTGGCTGTGACCCGATGTTCTCCAGTTGTTGATGCTGCCCAGACTCCAGCTGTGGCCGAGTCAGATGCAGCCACAGCGCCAGCCCTGCAGAGCAAGAGTGGGAAAGTGACCAAGGCTTCCCCAAACATCTTGGTGGTGGACGGTTTCAAGCGTCCATATCCGTCCAAACCCCGTGCCGACAAAGCCCCTGGTGCTCCTGCCACCCCCAAAGATTTGGCAGTTGGACCCTCAGCTGCACGCCCAAACACTGTGCCAAAGCTGAACTTGTCGATCATGAAGACCGATCCCAAGGCACCCCCGCCAAAGAAGAGCTCAGATGACTCCGATCGAGGGGAGGGAGATCCTGGGACTTGGCAAGGCATGCACTGGCACAAGAAGCGGGGAGTTGAACCACCAAGCAGCGTGAGGAGCGCTGCTGACGAAATGGACAGCTGGCGGCGGGGCGCACCAGCCCAGGCGCAGGGCTCAGGCCCTCAGAGCGCCCGGCCTTGGACTGGTGGCCTGGAGTCGCAGCTGGTGACAACGCCCCCAGCAACTGCTCGCCCATACCTTGGCGTTCAGGAGATCGCCGATCCTGCAAGCCCGCCCAACAGCGCCCGGCCCTGGGCGTCTGGACAGGAGGCCCGTCCCCCTGTGACCCCACCAGGCAGTGCTCGCGTTGGCCAGCGTTCGGCACGCTATGAACGATGGGATGCCCCAAAGAGCTCACGGGCTGACATGGCATCAAGCTGGCGGTCGACCCCAAGAGGTTCGACTGAAGAACAGGGGAAGGAGCGGAGCGAACCCCCCACTCGAGGGTGGGGAGGGCGCAGCCTGGGCACAGGCGATGCAGGTGCGCAACCATACTCTGCCCGGGTTGCTGCAACCACACAGCCCCAAGTGCAGGGTGGTGAACCACCGGGTCTGCAGCAGGGAACAAGAGTCCTGTCCATCAACAGGCAGTTTGGGAGTACTGGAAACCTGGAAATGCCACCAGGTATGCTGGGCTTCGATTGGAACACTGTCAACTCAACCTTGGTGGATGCTGGACGCCCTGCTGGTCTGTCATTGGATGCAGCGGGTGGCAGCGCCAACCACCAAAGCGGTGCATCAGACAACATCATAGCGCTCCTGGGGAAGCAGTGCACGGATGGCTGGCCCAGCAGGACCTACCCGATGGACCAGCAACAGCACCAGAGGGCAGGGCAAGCGAACACCGGGCTGCTTGGTAGCAACGTTGTGGCAATGGGAAACGGCCTGGGAATGGGTTCGACGCCTCTCGCTGCAAGCCAACCGATGTACGGGCTGCCCAGTGACTCGTTGGGCCATGCACTGGCACACCCAGACTACTCTGCTGCTTATGGAGCTCTTCGCGACTCAGCGGCCCTTCGTCTGACCTCCGCCCTTGCGAGCGGGGGACAGAGGAACGGGAGCACAGTGGGTGGTGGCATCGGTGGCCACGACAGCAGACAGCAGTGGTGGTCTGGTGCCTCCCAGCGTGGCGTGCAGGGAGATGGAAAGCTTGGCGGACGGGGTTTTGACACCATGGGGCAGGACACTCTGTTGCGAGTCGCTCAACTGAATCTGGGAGGGGGGGAAGGAGGGCAGAGTGGAAATAGAGGGGTCAGGCAGGCCACATGGGGCCAGGGTCCTGAGGTGGCTAGATCGGGTAGCGGTAGTTCCTATTACTGGGCATGAAATTAGGGTCGATTTGCGAGCAAAAGCGACCAACGCACGAGCCAGCTCGAGTCACTGTTTGAGTCAACCACACGCAATTTGTTGGTGGTAGTATGGGCAACCTGTATTCTGTGTGGCGTTGTATTATCCAATTCTGTGGTGCTGTGGCCGTGCGGGGTATGGCCATGATTGGATTGAGCAAGGATGCACCACGTGGTTGGGAGTGGATGTTTGTGAGATGGACGGGCACTGCTGGCATGCCACAGACTCATACATAATTTATTCGAAGCGCTGTGCGATTGGCGCAAATTGCATAGGCTTGGATGAAATGAACACATCCATAGAGAGGGAGGCCGTAGGGGTTATTGCACCGAGAAGCAAGACTAGCGGGAAGCAGCAGTGGCTGGGTGGCCATGAGTCGGGAGTGACAGATTTGCAGATGATACAGTGGACCCAAGGTCTAACCATCTGTTTGGTCTGTCAGGGTGCATTGCATTTCTGTGTTGCTGTGTTTGGTTGTGTGGTCAAGAATGTTCACTTCTGTATCAGATGGTTTGCATGTTGCCTGTGGGCGATGCAGATGTAACTGGTGCTGAGCGAGTGTGCGCGAGGAAGGGAAGCCTTTTGTCAACTCTGGGGCAACCAACTGGGCGGAATGGCTAGGACAACGGCTGCTCAACACATGAAGGCCCACAAGGGGCGCACCTTCAATCAATTCATCAGTTTGGTTGGGTCAACATCGAGGGTGGCAACTCCGAGCAGGGGATGGAACAGTACCAGCGAGGGGCGTGTTCGAAGGTGAACACTTCATTGTGCGGCTCTTGAGCATTCTTGAAGGGCGTTGAGCACTTTGTCGCTGGGGATGCATCGTGTAGGGTGGCTTTGCAGACGGTGTTGTATGGCAATGCCGCTGGAGAAGAACTGAAAGATCGAGCGTCTGCGCTGCGGTGCTCTTGTGGTCAAGTTCGTGTGCACTCATTGCGGATGGGCGGGTGCTCCACATGTTGCAGCACCACGGTCGGCAGCCCCGTGCGTCACTGAAAGCAAGGGGCTAGTGGTCGTTCAACTCTCCAGTGCACCGTGCGATTCAGGTTTTGTGTTTGGGACGAGTCTGTACAATGTCGGTGTTACTACGAGTGGGGTGTTGTGGTGCAAGCAGCTATGTTGAGCATCCCGAATGACGTTTCACATGGGCAGTTGCGCTCCAACTCGGCAACGCCGCAATTGTGCACGTGCAGTGTCATGCGTACGAATCCTGTGCATGAAATGGACACTTGACTGATGTGCTGAGGGTCTCGTCGCCACCAGAACGAATCCGCAATATCCGCAAAACTCGAGCGTACAGCGGCATTTCGGTTGCCAGGCGGAGGTATCCGGATCCCCTGATCACAAATGTCTTCCTTGCCGGCGATATCCAGCATGTGCGTGAACAAGGCGTGGCGCCGAGCCCGACTTGGAAAGCTACAAAGCTCCAGCATGGCTGTCATGTTGAACAAAACATTCGATGCTCAATTCTTGGAACATGCACACAACTTGTTCAGACAGCCAAATAGGCAGCAGGCAACAAAAACGCATCTGGATTGCGATAAAGGACTGCTGAGCATGGCAGGCAGTTCTCTTGGAAGAGGGGCCGCACACACCGCAACGCACGAGATCAGACAGTGTTGGTCCTCCAAGCCGGAGCTGGTACTGTGGGGGACCGTTGCCTATGGGGGAGCACGTGGTCACCTAGCGAGAGGCTCGCCCGGGCCAGAGATGTGGCCTTGTCCCTCTGTGAATGCATGCGAAGCTGTTGAGATGCTTCAGAGCCTGATAAGGTTAGCCAGTTGAGTGATGACTCAAACGCTCCCTTGGAGTGCTCACGGGAAGCGAGTACTCCGTACTTGTCACCATTCCAATGGGGCGTTCATGGAGCCTCAAAAGCCAGCTTCCAAACAGATGTCGGGCCTTACATATTTCCTAATCCGGCGCCAAGTTTGAGCACAACTTTCGTTGCCGATGGCGGTTAAAAACACGACCAGTCCTCTTTCTTACAGCCACTCATCCGCCGATTTGTATCCCTGGGATGCTCATCGTTCACAACACGTGTACAGCAGTTCAATCATATGCCAATTCAGCGCAATGGCAAGAACAAAAACATGCCATAGACGTCCTTTCACGCTAGTGAAGTAGTTCGGGGAATGGACTACTAGAGCACGCACTCTGCGCCACCGCCAAGAACATAATGATAGGGCGAAATCGTGAAGGGAGAAGTCCGGTCTTTCAACTGCATCCACCAAAAGACCGCTGCATTTCTGACTACTCGGATCGTTCATATGGTCAATTGCAATATTTAGAAACAGTTGGAAAACAAATTTGGTTTAAACTTGGTTTATTTACTTGGGTTTATTGGTAAGTTTGGTTTATTCACTATTAGTGAATAACACTTTAAAAGCGAACGGAAAAAATGACCAAAGGACTGTAAGATTGTGGGAAAACACACATCCACAGCTTCCCCACAACATTGCTTGTGGACAATATACCCTGACAAGGCATTGTATTCTGAACTACATGGCGCTCTTTCATACCAACTCGTGTTGACACAATCAATATTGGCGTGATTGAATTGTTCATCCTGCTAGCCTGGCTAGGACAAACGAGTCCAGCGCTCAATCGAAGAAGAAAACATTCGCGTTTTTTTTCCTTTTTTGATTTTCGCACTGGCGGTTTTGCTAGAGCCATCCCACTAAAATTCAATCGCTCTTTGAAATGCAGATGAATGGCTAGCCATCAAGCAGAATTGATCCACCCACCGACACGGTGGTCATCATGTGGCTACGCAAACAAATCTCCTAAAGAAGCCCACGAACTCCAGTGTGAAGTAGATGGCATCATTGGTTGGATACAAATCGCTGGCTAACATCTTCTGTCCGAGAACATTTTGCAGAATGCGTCTGTGCGGACATTATGGCAATATACCCCACTCATGCATCCACATACATTTGCCGTGAGCAAATTGACATTGCGCTCCACTTGTGGACGCTTTGAGCACCATAGAAATGCTGCTGTGTTCCATACGCCATTAGTGGCACACAGTCCATGCGACCAACATCGATAGTGTACGTGCACCATGTGGCGGCAAGCAGAGGGGCGTAGGCGACTGCCCTCCCTTCCCCATTAGGTTTCTCTGGACGGCCCAACCCAACAGCCACAAGGACCAAAACATTGTCAATGATAGATTGAATTATAAGATTGAATTGCAAGGTTGCCGAACTGCCTTTTCCATGGACAATGTCAACAGGCCTGATGACAAACGAAGGGGAAACTTCAATTTATTTTAATTGCTGAACTGCCTAGGGCACTGCGGAGTCCCAAAATCCTGTTTTTTCTGAGACTGAACATCCTTTTGGATTGGAACACCTTTGGGGACATTACATCGCCTTGCACTCTCCTGCTTGGTGGCACAAGGCCTGCACATCTCGTGATAGGACGGGGCAGGCACACTGGAAGTTGTGGTAGTATTTTGGAATTAAAAAAGGACCAGGCATGAGGCATGATGAGCGTTTTTCTCAGAATTCGTGAATGCTCCATCTCCGCTGGTGTACATCGGGGCATCTTGAGAGAGCGAGAGCGAGGTGCAGCGGCTGTGGGCGGCCGCGAGTCTTTTGCTTTCGCTTTTGCTTTTGCTGGCGTGCTCGTCCGCAGCACCGCGCAAGCATGTCTGGCCAGATCCAGACCAAGCAGCGGCCCCGGTTGGATCTGCGAGAGATCCAGACCAGGTTCTCAAGTTTCATGGCCAAGCAGCCGGTCGGCGTGGAAATCGCGTTCGGCACCGTTGTTGGCGTGCTCCAGGGCGGAGCGCTGGGATTCTTTTTGGGGCAGCTGACGAAATCGTCGGCGCAGCAGATGGCCGGCAGTGCCGGCAACGCGGGGATGGCGGAATTGATGGGGCAGATGGGGCAGGCCGGGGGTGTGTGGAGCCAGACGAGAGGCCTGGCGGCGTTGTGCGGAGCAAGCGGGGGGTTGAGCGTCGCGCTGAAGAAATGGCGCAAAAAGGACGACATTTGGAACCAGTAGGTTTTGGCTGTCTGGGAGGAAAGCCTGACATTATTGTGCCACGACTTCGTCCTTGCTGCTCTCCACAAGAACGGAATCGCCCTGTGAGGCAGTTCGATCGCCATCCTCCCCAGATGATGTCGCCCGGAGTTGCTTTGCCGCATCTGTAACAGCTGAGAAACAGTTTGGGGTGAGGCCCAAGGATGGGCCCAGCCCATGCGCCTTGCATGCTCCTGATGGTGGCAACCAAATGGTACAGGATGGGGTCAGCTGCTGGAGGGGGAGCGGCCTTCACGATTGCGAGTGGCAATGCAGGCGTGGGGGCCATTGTCAGTACGTCACTGATGCTTGGATTGTTCACTGGTGCTTTCTACAAGGTATAGTACCTACCAGGGCCCCGAACAGTCCTCTGGCACCGGATTGGGCAGCATCGATTCTGCCTCTCACAATGCCTTTGGGGAGTCCTTTGTGAGCCCTGAGATGTCTTTCCGAGAGTTTCCTTTGGTACGTGCTGTTTGCTAGTGCCTTTGGTGCAGAAATGGCCACTGACAGAGGGTTTATGGTGTGCAGTTTGGAGAGATGTTCAAATCAGACCATCAAGAATCTGAATTCGAAAGGGGCATATATATGCTGACTACACTGGGGCTATCAGTAAGTGATAGAGCTTGGGAGAACATGCTCAGTTGGTGCTGCAGCTAGAGCATCAATGGATACTGGTGGGCACCAATAGAACTCAAGTAATTCCGTGGGGCATATGCATCTTGAATACTGTAGGTTACATGTTGCCATGCTGATGCACAGTACCAGGTGTTGGGGATTTCAAACGATATGGCTTGGACTTTTCTGTGCCCAGCATCGCCTGTTGCGAAGGGTTTTGCTGTGGTTTTCTGACAATATGATATTCAAACGATCAAGTTGCAAAAGGGGTGGCTATGGCTTTCTCACAATATGTTATCCAAAGGACTGATGTCATGCTGATGCAGAAATACGCAAAAAACTTGAAGAGAGGGCAGCTGACGGACAGCACCATCATGCTTTGGAATGACCTGTGAGTGAAACTGCTTCTCGCACAGCCTTGCTTTGTGATTGCTGCGGAATTGGGCACAACTGTACATGCCCATGTCTTGCGGCATCAGCACCTACTGCCACACTGCCTTGCTGTGCTTTGTGAGTGCCACTGAATTGGGCACATTGTACATACCCATGTCTTGTGGCATTAGCACCCGTTCCTATTACAGGCACCATGTGGTCAATTTGGCTGTTTCAGGTACAACAGCACAGTACAGCTGGTGTTCACACGACGTTCATTGATGGATTGCCTTAGCAGTGGACGGTATCAGGTGCCTTGAACAGTACAGTGCAATTTGGCTGCGAAACCTGAAGACCTGGAGGGCTGTGAGGCACTGCATTGATGATTGGCTTTCCTTGTGTCAGAGTCACTTCCAACACCTACTCACAACTGTTCCACAGCCTCAGTTTGACTGTGGTTACTGGTAGTTGGCCTGTTGTGAATTTCACTGCAACCAACATTCCCGTGCTCAGCACTGTATCATTCGATTTTTTCTTGGGTACTGGATTTGTGGTGTAACTGCTGCAGGGCGCTTCAAGAGGTGCGCATTCCCCCAGGTCCTCGGTTGCTGATCCTTCACCATCTTAACCAGTTCAAGGCTGAGGGCAGATCGATCAAGAGGCAGTGGGCTACTGCAGAGGGAAGCACCATCCAACCAGTTGCAAAACAGTGATGCAGCCAGTGTCCCATGCACACTGCTGAGGGTTCGCATAGTATGTGGTGTATGGCAGCAGCTTTGGCATTTCTTTATACCAGATACTGACCATAGTGAATGTGGGCACATTGCGCACATGTTTAGCTTGGTCTAGCTGAGCTGCTGTTTTCTGAAAAATGGCATATGCCACTGGAGGGAAACCTTTTGGAGCATCGCTTATTATCAGAATAGCTTTCAATCGTTGCATGGCACTGTCAAAATTGATGTGGTAGTCAATGAATTGATCCATTTTCGTACAAGTTAATTTAATCCAGGTGTCGTCAAAGGGTGTTCAACCAATGTCCAGTCCATTCGATGTGCTCTATACATGAGCAGTGCTTTCACTGTCATGTGCACACAGCCTTCGTATCCCGTTTCATGTTGCCCTGAAGCCTCATGCATTTGTGTCAGTTTCCGTTTCCACAGTGCTTGTCTGAATGATTCTGGACCAGCACCCTTGTGTGACCTGCATTCCTTTATATGCACCCCGTGCCATGTGGTAAAGACACGCATGCCATAGCCTTGCAATGATGGCCGTGTCTCCATCCCTTGGCCCCCAACAACCCACTTGTCCCATTCCCAGCACTCCGACTGTTGCGACCACTTTTGACCTCAGCAGCAGTCTTTTGGTGCCAGTTGTGCCCACGATGCTGGGGACCTTCAGCGTTGGCAACTGGGAACGAAAAGAAAGGCCCTGATACCCATGTGGCCACCACATTGCTGGCAGTGGTTTGCCCTGTGAGCTGTCTTTAAACTTTTGTTGTGATTGGAACCAGTTGCGGACTTTTGGCTGTGGTACCAAGGGCTATGAAGAGTTGTCGTGGGTTATATTCCCAAGGTGCAGAGCGCTGGTGTCCTCTTTGGGTTACATCGTACAGTTAGTCGTGCACTCGCACAGGTGCTTGCACACAATGAACGGACAAGGAACAGAAAACGGTTTGCATGTACACATGGCATGGGAAACGCGAGGCCCTGCTTTGCCTTCCAAAGGCAAATTTATCCGGGTGGGTTGCAGCTGATATCCCTTCTTACTGAGAGCAGCATACTTGACATGTGCACTGCACTGGTGCCGAGAGTTAGCCCACTCATCATCATCATCATCATCATCATCATCATCATCAATTTGATAGCCAAGGCGGCAGCACTGGGCTCCTCCCCATCAGCCCAGAGTTCCGAGACTACCCTCATATCCCACCCTTATCCGCTCGTCACTGATGTCCCGCATTCCCGAACCTCCCTAAAACGTATTCTCCATCACCACTACGCTTGTCGTTTTGAAACCCAATACACCAACACTCGCCACTACCACGACGAGCTCCAATTGCCACCACACTTCTCTCCTTCCTTAATGTGGACTCAATTGTTGGCTAGGAAGGAAACCGCCCTGGTGGCTCAATTTCTAACAGGGCACTTTCCTGTGAATGCCTACCTCTTTCGCTTTCACCTTCAAGACGATCCCGGTTGTTCCTTGTGTGAGAGTGACTATTGTGATCGTTCTCACATCCTTTTCTCCTGCCCTAAATTTGAACACTTGCGGCAGCAACTCGCTAACGACGTATTGGATCGCTCCTCCGGCTGCGGTTCGTGGTCGTGGGATTTCTTGTCCTCACCACCGGGTCGTCCCTATCTCGCGCGCTTCCTGATTCGTGCTCATCGTGCTCTGATGGCCATCCACTGACGATTTTCTTTCGACATCGCAGAGGGACAATTTGGGTGCTGACTTCATGACTCCAGAGTGGGCTTATCGGGAATTCTCTAACACCACTTCCCATGGGTGCTAGTGACGACACTGCATTCTGGGCTCGTTTGACTGACATTCTGGATCCTACGGGGCTTTACGTTTCTCTACAAGGACTCTAGAACATCTGGACTTGTGGAATATTGGGACATGGGAGCTTTTGGGAACTTTGGGATTCTGGGTTCTGGGGATATTGGGACATTGGATACATTCCTGCTTACGCTACATTCTGACACTAGACACAACATTCTGATGACTTTGTTGCTCCCAGTCAGCAGCCACCTCTACACATGAATCTCTCTCTACATGGACGCCTCTTTCCTTTGCTTCTGACCTACATCGCCGAAAGGTGGCACAGGCTGTTGACATTATGTTTATGCTGCTGGGAGCGGAGTTGGGTTTAGTGAACGCTATGTAACTAAGGAAATCATCATCATCATCATCATCATCATACATCATCATCATTAGTTTTTACATTGACGAAGGCAGGCAGCGTCGAGGCGTGGCGACCCCTGAATGGGCCGTCAGCTTCCTATTTTGCCCGGGCAAAGCCCACTCACTGCGGGGAACAGGCATCCTCCTTGTGCGCCAAATGGGGGCATACACCGGCTCATGCGTGGAGTCTCGCTCTGCAAGCTGAACTGCCCAGGTCCAGCCATACATAGTACACACGGATAACACAAGGTGTCCAAGCATTGGACACGCAGCCGGCGCTGGTCGCGCTACTGCCTTAGTGCCCCTGGGCACCATGGCGACGGTGGACCCGACCTGCATGGTTGTGAAGGCGCTCGCCCTTCTTGACTCGGACGGAAAGAGGATCGTCGTTAAGTACTACACGCCCGAATGGTGCGTCCCGGAGCGCTTGCGAGATCAGCGTGGCAGAGGGGCTCTCCTGGTCGCGCAGCCCATCGGCCGGAGGATGTGAGGATCACGCTCTGTGCCGCTCCCCAGGTCGACTGTCACTCAGCAGGCAGAATTTGAGAAATCGCTCTTCAGCAAGACCTGCAAAACGAACGCCAGGGGGGAAGGTGGGTCGATTTGGAAGGGGGCGGATCGCGCGCTGCCGGCCTATGGATCAGAGATGTTTGAGAGCGAATGTGTGGAGATCCTGGCTGTTTTGAGCTATCCGTCGATTCCTGTTTGTCCAACTTTGCCCTTCAATCTGCGATGGCCCGAGGGCAACAAAGGCCGGGCTGTAAGCGCGTTGCCCTCGCTTCTGACGGCATCTTCAAGGCTTTCACCCAGATTTCGCTCTAAGGATCTCAGCCCCGCTCCGCCCTACTGCCACAACTCTATACAGGGGCGCCACCCACCCCAGTGCCAAGGCTAAACGGGGCCTGTGGTGATGTGGTGTGCAGCCGAGATCATTCTGTTCGATGACCTCGTTGTCGTGTACAAGAGCCTTGGGGACCTGACCTTCTACGTCACGGGCTCGCAGTCCGAAAACGAGCTTGTCCTGTGTGGTGTCCTGCAGGCCTTCTATGAGTCCGTCACTTTGCTTCTGAGGTAAACACTGCATTCTGCAACACATCCCGATGACAATCCTTTCAGCAAGAAGGGGAACAGGTCCTGCACTGCTGCCCAGCATGCCTGTCTTATGGCCACATTTGGCCGCTGCTTTCCCAACTACTGTTCCTCTTAGCACACATCTCTGTGCAGACTGTGCAGCTCTTTCTGGACATGTGCTTGAGGCGATCCCTGTGTCCATTGAAAAGTGCGCAGGAATCGGTCCACAATTTTGACACAAAGGCGGCCAGCTGTGAAGAGACAAACGAAAACTGCCATACTGTTGCCCACCAACCAAATGCCAGATGGATATACCTAGGTGTGCGTCATGCTACAAGTACCGCTATGCGCCCCAATTTTCAGCTGACACATAAGTAGTGAGCCAGTCCACTGCACCAGGATGTCAAGGTATGGACGTACAGAATTCCTCAACACTTGGTTCTTCATCTGCGGCAAACGTTGCAAATCTGATGCATTCACACAGTGCAGTGTGTTGTTTAGGAGTTACGATTTGTTGTAAACGGACAGACTCACTGTGGAGGCGGCTGTTCTTGTGGCTTGGGGTGTCATGTCGCAAGAGTGGAAAAAGGGTCATCCAATGGGCAGACGCTCCTGAGGAAGATTTGTTTGGCTGGCTCTTGGGTTGTCCAGGTGTGACAATCATACACCTTGCACATTCAGGCCCGGGTGGAGCACAGGCCATACCAGCAAGCTTGTGTAGTGAATTGATCTTGTGGATGCAGGAGTGCTGTGGAGAAGAAGACTGCTCTGGAAAACCTCGATCAAGTTTTGCTTGTGATGGACGAGATCGTGGACAATGGGTATGGAGTTTTATGCCAGACTCTGTCAGAGCAGCCCTGGTAGCCAGCGGCAGTTCATGTGAATCGCATTGCATGGTGGCTGGACACTGAGAGAGTGTCATGCTGCTATTGTTGTCCAACAGCTGCAGCTACGGACCACGTTGCATGGTGTCACAGAACAAGCAGCAATGCCCTGTCACTTTCCAAAGTGCATGTCGCCAGTGCAAGGCTTGGTCAGAGCTTTATGCTCAAGCCCATGCTTGAGGGCGACGAGAAAAGAAAGCTTTGATGTTGAGCACCATGGTTTGAGATTGGGCGCCTATGCGACAGGTTGATACTGGAGATGGACCCCCAAACAGTTGCGGCACGGGTTGGCATGCGCTCAGGTGATGGAGCCGAAGTGCCTTTTGCAGAGCAGGTATGTGCCATTGTGCCATCTGTTAATGGGCTGGATTCTATGATACATCCCACTGCGCCCCACAAGGCAGTGTGGCAAATGTTCCGACCGAAATCATGGCCACTGACACTATACAGTCATGGTCGCCGACATTGCTGTGTAGCGACAGCAGGACACCACCTCAAGGTTTGTTCTTGATGTCGACGTATCCTGTGAGAATGCTTCAGTTCCCCATTCGCTTGGAGGATCGCACACTGCGCATTCGGTTGTGTGGAGAAAGCTGCTGTCGTTTCTTTGCCACCGTTTGGCCATTTCCTGGCTGACGTTTCTTGGGGCCCACTGGCCTTGGAGTAATGAACTCGAACGCAAGAAACGTGGGCAGCACACAGCTGTTGCCCTCCCCCACTTTCCTGGGCTGTGATGCATGTGCAGTTCTTTTGTTGCACATAGCTGGTCCTAAACTGAAGCCGTAGGTGCATTCCCAGATGTTGTACTAGTACCACGTAAGCAATATACCTGGTTAACAACAAATGGTTTGGGCCAGCCCCACCCCTAGCGGGTTGGGTTGAGCCCTTGCCGGTGTATTTAGGCCCTTCGCCAACCTCGTTGAACTGACATAATCGAGTTTCAAGGTATTATTCTGCATTCTAACAGCTCGTGTTACTTGCTTGTGTCCAGACCTTCTCTCAAGCTTTCGCCAGGGCAAAAGAACACCTTGCGCTCGGGAACTGGACAATGCAAAAATGATGTTATCCTGTAGCAATGTCCACTGTGCGTTCCTTGCGGTTGCGCACCAAAGATTGACAGCCGGCTGTGCGTCAGCACAGCAAGGTGGCTCTGCTCGCCTGCTATGACAAGCCGCCTTGCCCGATGTTGCGAATCTGGCCGTTCATGTGGCGCTATCACATCCTGTGAGGGCTACCCGCAATCGCACCCCATCCAAATCGAGCCCCGAGCCTGGTGATGGCAGCGCCCCAACATGCCACTGTGCCACCACTCCACCAGTGCCCAGTCCACTGAGCCAACAGCGAGGCGCTGCACGACACATGCACGTTACAAGCTGGGCACCTGTCCTGCCGACCTTTGAATTAGCAACTTTACACATCAGGCACCTCGCGTTAAGAACATGTCCACAATGGCCCTCGAAGGGGTCTCGGCATCCCAGTACCAAACACCCTCCCACGCAAATGCAGCCAGCGGCAACTGAGCTCGAGCATGAGCTAATATGTTCTGCCTTGTGGCTTCAAAGAAAGCCATCTCACGCTTCTCACCCCCCAACCCCACACACGCCCCTTCTCTTTCCCCGTGCCCCCCTTTCCCTTGCCCACCGTCCTATTCCTACACCCTCGAGCACTGCGCCCGGCGAACTAACAATGAATGTAAATCATGGCAACGAACCACGACAACTGGCCTTGCCCATCTTTATCCAGGTTCGGCGAACGCTGGCACACGCCCTTTACACCAGGATTGCATGTTGTAATTGCGATGCGTGGCTGTTTCTCAAGTCTTGTTCTGTCTCGCCGCTGCGATTGCATGCTGCCGCAGTTGCCCCCGCTGCCTTTTCAGGCACGCGAAAAAATGCTACAGTCTCAAGCACCCAGATGAGTGCACCCTCCTATGCACGAACATGAAATACACGATCTAGCAATAGACTAACGAGTCGGTCAAGCTGTGCACGACAGCTTTTGCTGCTCTCCTGAACCCCACGCAGCGGAACACCAGCAGGCATGTGTCATAATATGCCGTTCAGGACGCGCTGGTAGTAGTCGTACTGCCTGGTCCTCCACGAATCCAGGCTGTCGCTGATGAGGCCCAGCACCACCTGGACGCACTGCGATTCGAAACACAACCAGCGTCAGCTTGCAGTGCACCATCACGAGGCCTCGATGTGCCTCGCAAGGGCCACACCTCGGGAACCACCCATGCTCCTCTTGACTGCGAGGCAAACGAAAGGCCAGCCACACGTGGCCCCAAACCCACGCTCCTGGAAAGCTCCACACAACCATGTACAACGCTTCTCGTCCCAGTTCATTACAACAAGATAGTGACAATGCGATTTTTTCTGATTGCTGATCTGCCAGGACTCCCCAGGAGTGTCGAACTACTCTTTTCTCTGTCTTGAAACTGATCATTCTTTGAATTCGAACAATTTGGGGGCTTTACATCGCCTTGAACATTCTTGCTCGCTGGCACAAGGCCCACATATCTTGTGATAGGACTGGGGAGGCACTTGGACGCTGAACTGTGATGTTATATTTGGAAGAATTTGCAAAACGCAGAGAAGCATGGGTAGACTACCACTGGATATGTGCAGCACACAAACCGCCCCGCAACTGAAATTTCCCAGTGCTGAAGAATACGTGTTTGAGCAGCCCAAGCCGAGGGGTGAATATTGAGCCAACAGACAAGGGCTGATCTCCAGCAACAAGTGAGTGTCGCAAGCAACACGGCAACTGACAAGGCTCTGGTTGTACGGCTAAAAGCAGGCCCGACACGAAGCAATCGAAACGGCACGCATTGAGAGAACAGCGGTCACATCCGTGGAGTTTCTGGACCAGCTCCCAGGTGCAAGAACAGGCAGCCACAAATGTTGTTGCAAGATTTGCCTCAAAAACGCAGCACATTCTGGCATGGGTTCGACAACGGCAGTTCCCTTCTTGCCCTCTTTTCGGCATGGAAATGCTTGGCTCAAGTGCACAAACATCTCGCGTGCCCCTTGTCAGGCACTAGACATGTACTGTTACAGCAGCAGAGGGACAGATAAGCTGTCCTTCACACTGAGTTTTACACTGTGTAGTGACATATGTCAGGAATTGGCCGTGCCATCCTGCTGGTTGGCAGAGCTCAATCGCGTTCGCCTTGCAATCACAAGGCTGTATTTCAACTGCACACCAAAGTGCATCCCACCACCAAGGAACTGTACCCACAACACACAGCCAAATGGCTACACGTGAAGCTTCTGGAAACACGTATAACCCACCTGCTCTTCGGGGTAATTGAGATGAAACCGCTTGTTCAACGCCTTGAGCGCCCTCTCTCCAGTCTTGAAGCATGGGAAGCCAGCTTTCAACATCATTTCACAAAGCAAAATAATGCGGTCCGAGTGCTTCCGGCATGCCAAAAACCCCTTGATGCACAGCACCTGCAGCAAGGAGTCCACAGCCCAGTGAGCAGCCATCTCAACATGCTGCTCGCCCAGACCACCTGACCTGGTTAGCTTCACACCTGAACAGCAAGTCACAAGTGCATCTGCACATATGAGTGCACGCACAGTTCATGTCTCAGCAGTGAAACACACTGTGAGGGCCCGACAGAGCAAAAAAACACATGAGCACATGTCTCGTTCATGCATTGATTACCTTGAAATAATCAAAGAGTTCGCTGGCCTTGCCCTCGGAATTGGAGTCCATGACCTCCAAAAACTCGCGTGTCAACTTAAACGGTGCAGCCTCAAAGTTGACACCGCCTGGAGAATTGGACAACATGAATCCAAAATCGATATGGATGATGTGGCCATCATCGTCCAGCATCAAATTACTGTTGTGACGGTCCTTCACCTGGAGTAGGGCAACCAGGCCATCAAATAGAGAACGACGGCGCTGAAGAACAGCATATGTGATAGCCATGCAAACAAGGCTGGCTGACAATGTCACGACCCTCAGCACACAACACGGACAGCACCCTTCAGTACCAAAGCGCTCTTCGCTCACAATGTTGTGTCACAAGTGGCCACAGGCAGCTTCTGGCTCATTCATGTGGTGATAAGCTCATAAGCTGAATTGCTCTGTGGTGCACAGCCCGTGAAGAGCCCATGAAGAAAGGCTTCTAAACCAGGGCGATGGAGCAACACACCCCGGCCATTCACATCAGCAGGACACTTCAGGGCACTGAAAGCAAGGTACCCACTTGCAGCAAGTAGCAATAGAGGCTGTAGGCTGCCATGCTCTCCACAAAATTCCGCTGCGCAGCAGCGCACTCTGGCGTGCCCTTTCGGAACTTGTCAAAGAAGTGCTGGCTGAGGGAAGTGCCAGGCCTCGAGCGATGCTTGATGGAGTGGATTGACAATGCATCAGGAATGAACTCGATCAGAGCTGTCCGGTTCGAGGTCACCAGCACATCATAAGGCCGGAGCCAAAGTGGTAGCTTGGCCTCATGGAAGATGTCCTGGAACACCCTGATCAACTGAACAGCCATCAGCTCCTGTCTGCAGTCGTCTCCAGACTTCACGATGACACATCTCAACTGCCAACCCTTACGCCTGCCATGAGGTGACTGCCTTCGCACAGCTGCAACCTTGTCAACCCATCTGCACCAAAACAAAATAAGCGTTGACTCCAAAGGATCGGTGAATCAAATATTGTTTCATTGAACAGTCAATGCATCAAAAGAAGAAGAGATCCCTCCCAAAGACATCAGCTCCCCGCCCAGAAATGAGCTGAGTCTCCAGAGTTGTCCTCCTGCAACAAGAGGGGTGGACACAATTCACAAGCAGGACACAGAGCTCCACAAAAAGATCCCCACACAGCTTCAACTCTTGTGACCCAGAGTGGTTTGCACAGTATGCGAGGCAACCGTGCCATTGCTGCAAATTGACTTGTTCTGCAACCCTCAACAAGCAAACCCATCACTTCAACAAAACAGCCATAGCCGAGGACTGCATACCTCTGGCCATAAACCTCTTTTGCCCGCTTTTGCCGCTTCAGTGCTTGCTTTTCCTCTGCAGTCATCTCAATGCCAGTCGCCACCGATGCTTCAGACCAGCTTCGGGTGTCATAAGGGTTGAATGCAAGTGGCCCTGATAAAGCTGGGGGAGGTATGCTGTCAACCTTGCACTTGTCAGCCACGAGCTCGATCGCTTCCTGAGACGGCACCCGTCTGTTTCGTTTCGAGGGGGGCGGGATGTGCAGGTTCAAGCCACCGACCACCTAGCACAGGCAAGTAACAGCTCAGTCCTATGCGGACTGAGCATCTTGGGTGAACAGTGACAAAGTTAGCCTGTGGAGAACTTCAACATCACAACAAACATGCAACAAAGCATGCACAGCGTCTGCTGCCTGATATCACCTTTGACTGGACAGAAATCCTTCCAAAGTCCCGACAACACACGGTGAAAGGGGCTTGGCTGAAGGTCATGAGCAAGCAACGTTGGGAAAAACAAGTGTCTTGACAATTCCGTGCAAAATATTCTTGGCATCCTTTGCTTGTGTCCTTCCACTGCATTTTGTCTGCTGCATGCACTGTGAAACTGGAGCACACCAAAAACTACAAGTTGTCTGGTGGGGGCTGCTGGTGCCTTATCATCCCTTCCTTCAGTGCGCCATGAGCCACACCAACATGCTAGCCACAGAGATCCCTGCCAGCCACATTTACCCCACCTCAAGATTGACGGTCACCACCTTGTCTTCATCCTTCTTGCTGCGTGATAGCGAGTACCATTCCTCACCAATTCCCAGGTCCAAGCAAGGTGTGCGGCAGAGCCCGATGCGAGATAGCAGAGATAGTGTCTTGGAGCTGGACAGGGACCCAGATGCAGAGCCCTCCACCTCACTGCCAGCCACACCACCCAGTGCAGTCCACTGTTCTTCACTGTCTGTCTGCTGCCGCTCCGCCGCAGCCCTTAACACCTCATCTGCATTTTCCATAACCTTTACCTTGACTCGCACAAGGGGCCCATCGCCCCTCAACGAGGTCATCGCCCTGTCAAGGCGCCTGCACCACAAACGAGTCTGCCTCTTCAGCACCTTGCCCAGCTCAGCAGGGTCACTGCCACAGACAACTAATTCACAGCAGCAGCAGCAGCAGTGCATGCTGCTCATTTAAATACACTTGATGAAGACAAATCCACACCCAGGCACCAAGGCCAACCAAAGCAATCAGCGCATCTCGCAAGAGGTTCAGTGAGTTCCTGGCATCCATAAAATCATGGCGCAACATATACAATCATAGTATGCCTTCATGCATACAGAACCAAACTGAATAAACTGATAAATCAAACTGAATGGGCCAAGTACTCTGCCTCAGAGAGCACTACAACGCAAGAATTTCAGAATACTGATAGGAACAAGCACTTTCAACATCCAATGCAACTACAGGAGAAGTTCTCCACCACAGCACCAGATACAGACTGGCCTCTAAACTTATGGCTTTTTGGCCTGCAAGGATTTGTGGAGAAGGAGCAGGCTGGCAAAGTGAGAGGCAGGTGCATCCACACGAGACCTTTGCAATATAGCGTGAAGCAAACATGTGAGAATTGCAATTCTTCTGTTCAACACACCTGGTAAACGAATTTTTGGGGGTCAACATAAGGTCCGCTGGGACAGTGCCAGCACTGCTGTTGCCCAGCACAGACCCCTGAAGCCTGGGCAGTCCCTTTCTGCCAGTTGCTGCTCTGTGGTCCCCCAAACTGTCCCTACTTGCACTGCTTTCTGACAGCGATCGACCTGTGCACATCGGTGGCATGCCCCGGGCTGCACTGCTCCCAGGAGCATCTGCATCCCTGGTGGCCACTGCACGGACAGGACCCATGGGAGGCTTTGAGCCTGGCCCAGGGCCTGCTTGAATATGGCTTTCAGTCCTGGCAACAAACGAGAGAAAGTGGGCATCCTAGCAATCCAGAAAATCGTCTATAGGCCCATCGAAGGGCCATGCTCTGTCATGGTTTGACAGCTGCAATCAACAAAGCTATGCACACAACAGAAATTAGAAGGAACAGTCTGCCATTTCCACAGCAGATTGCGGCAGATCCAGCAATGCCATCTAGACAGTAGAAGCCTCTTTTCTTGCATGGCTGCCCCACTGCAAAATACCTCAGCAGCTACCCATAGGTTGATTATACTATTCAAAGCAATGGGATTCTGCATCAGTGCCACAAGTCACAAGGGTTTGACAAGCTGGTGGCAAAAGAAAAGCAAGCAACAATCTCCAATGCAACGCAACCCAATGTGATGTTAAATTGGCAATGGAAACAAGGACACATGTCCTCTTACCTCGCCATCAAGCTGTGTGCACTGTCTGCATACTGATCGGACAACTCCCCATCCACCTCATCAGCTTCGGTCCTTTCACCATCCTTGTCTGTCTGCAGGACCTCGATGAGGAGGAGGAACGGGGCCTGCAGCACCACAAGTGGCGAAACACTTCAAGCATAGGCTGACCTGCCCTCATGTACAATCCCACAGTTTGTGACACATCACTGTCCAAGACCGTATTTCACCAAGCCAGTCACTGTGCTCTTGCAAAAATGTTCATGACTACCATCCACAGCAGTTTGGGACCAGAAACTGATAAAACTACTGCACACCCACTTGCCCTAAACATGTGTTTTCACACCTGATCGTCTGTTAAACGAGCTTGAAGGCAGAAGTGCAAACGCAACTCAAGTTTTCCCAGCACTGCAACACAGAGCTGCCATGTTCTCACCTTCTCCCTTGAATTCAGCAGCACAACTTCGTTTGGCACCAGCCTAACGATTCGCTCGTTCTTCTCGCACATGGGGAAATACACTGCAACACTGTTGCGACTGCAGTAGTCAATTTCATTGTTTATGTCACACAGACCCCGGCAAAGAGCCTTAAGCCGTGCCTCCTACAGAGTAAAGGGATCAGCAAAGTCGTCAAACAGAGGCAGGAGTTATATTGGCAAAAACTTAGCAACTCAATGACTGCAGCACAGGCCAACAATGCGCTGTGACCACACAGCAAGCTGCCCCATAGAGGTTGCTGCATTAATCCAACGACAGAAATTTCAGCAGCTCTAGTGCACTTGTAGTACAGCATACCGAAATCACATTGGTGTGAGGGTGCAGTTATGCCATGTCAGCCGGGATTTCAGCCTTCAAACAAGAGCTGTCCACATAAGATGGCAGAATGTGTGACCTTGTTGTTGCTTAGGCACACCAATCCCACTGTCAGATTGGAATTCTGACTTGTTAGGCACAGGCAAAAGACAAACAATAAAGGAGAAACAACAAGCCCACCTGTGCAATGTGAACAAGGCCTGATGAAGCATCGCACAGCGCATCAATGAAGTCCAGTGTAGCCCCAAAAGTAGTCTGTCGAAGACGTGGAGACGATGGTGGTTCATCAAGAACCTCATCTTCCGTGGCGATGACAAGCCCAGAGCCACACTGAGCAGCATTCTTACAACTCTTCTCCAACAGTGCCGTCACGCCTTCCCCTTCACCAAGTTCCTGCCTCAGCATCCTGCAGCGCTCAAAGTTGGCAGAACTGCTCATATCTGTGTCTACACTCAGCTCCTGCGAGGGCAGCCTCTCCGCCTCCATGCACTCTGACACCAAACCTTTCAAATAAGGGTTGCTTGACCCAATGAGACCCTCTAACCCCTGGCCCATGTCGATACTGGAGCAGAGGCTTGGACTGCCCCCGCCCATGGGCGAAAAGGGCCTTGGGGTTTCTGGTGAACTTTCCCGATATGGTGACGAGTTGGCCCCCGAGCCATGGAAATCATCCAGACCGTCTTGTGAAAGCTTCCCATGGCTTCTCGCAGACAACGCGTGTGAGAAAAGAGCGCCACCTGACGAAATGTCCTCAGAATTTGGGCTGAGTGGCTGCAGTGCTGGGTCCTTGAACGGCAACTCCTGGAACATGACAACAACACTCGCTCAGCCCTGGCTCTGCATGCCACACACACACACACACACACACACACACACTTACACTTGCCACAATTACATGCTGCAGCAGTGAGCAACACATGTTTTTAGTCGGTGGGCGATGTGCTACTTGATATGGCCATACTCTGCTCCGATGGTAAACAGCAACAGGATTTCTTCTAATTCCATGGACACTGCCAAAAGTGCGTGTTGCTTGTTCCCCCGCATCCTTCACGTTGGCCCAAGAGTGCTTCAAACAAGAGAAAAGAGCCGAACCCAATCTTGCTAGGAGGGGGTTGCTCCATTGTATGTGCTCCGCTGCTTCGGATTTTTAGGACCCATCCTGACGCAAACACAGGCACTCAACACGGCAACGATGGTGGCGCCCGTCGAAGGAAGCCGTCGCGGCAGCGCGCAGCGCCACAAGAAGCCACAAGGGATCCCGGACTCACCCACGAGCCATTGAGCGCGGCCTTCTCGCACTTGTCCAGCACTTCGGCCACGTGCTTGTACTTCGGATCCTGGGAGATGGCCTTGAACAACCAGAAGACCTGCGCGCCACAGATTCCCAATCACCAGGCGCCGCGCCACGCGAGTTGCAGAATCCACGCGCCCCAGCCAGGGCAGGCTGGAACGCCACCCCTGATGCCGCCCTGAAACCATCCACGCAGGTGAAGCCAGGCCGTGGCCTGACCCGGCAACCGGCAACCCTACTGATGCCGTGCCTTCCAGCGCACCACCTCGCAGGCCGTCGATCAGAACATCAGGACCCAATCGGGCGAGCGAGGCGCGCGCCCCGCCGTCAGGCTCACCTTCACCGCCAGCCGCAGGGACCTGGAGCACAGGTCTACCAGCACACGCTCCAGCGACCCCCCCGGCTTGCAGGCGATCAGCTGGCAGAACTGCGATAGGTAGCGCTCCAGGTCGTGCTCCGGCAGGTCGTGCAGCTTGTTGCACAGGTAGTCCTGCACGCCCGCGCTGGTTTCCCGCCGGTAGATGTACCTGAACGGCAGGCCGAGGGCCAAATTGAGACAACTGGTCGACGCGCGGGGCGCGCCCCTGGGAGGTGGGGAGGTGGGGTGGGCGGGGGGGGGATGCTTTCCAGGTGCACTCACGTTAGCGCCAGCCATGCGTCGAAGAACTGCGAGTCAAAGAGGCGCAGGAGCAGGTCAGTCCGGCCCTTGGCGGCAGTCTGGCTCGGCCGCGGCTTCATCCGGTTCATCTCCGCCCCTGAGCGGGTCCCGACCCGGCTCGCCGCCCCGCAGGCGCTTCAAGCCCCGCAATCGCTCTTTTCCGCGCCGCGTCCCCGACTGGTCGAAAGTGCACGCGCGCCGAAGGAAGGCACGAAAATTTGGTGCCCCTTCTTGGCGCCCTTTGGCGCGAAAAAATGGGCGCTATTCGGCGGAGGGGATGCGGGGGGGGGCGGGCTCAGGTGGGCCGCCGCGGGCGGCCATTGTGGGGCATGGGCCGGGGGGAGGGGGGAGGGGGGGGGCCGGTTGCCGGACCGCGACGTGAGTGAGGAGGGGTGGGAGGGCCGGGCGCCTGGGCGAGCGATTCCGTGGATGGGTGGAATAATCCCTTCCGGAGGGAAACGGAGGATCGGGGAAGAGCGCCTTACAAAGCGCGGGCTTGAGGCCCGCCGCGGTCGCTTTCCGCGTCGTTGTCCCGTTCATAAGGCCCTGGCATTTTCCAGTACATAAGACCGTGTGGGCTTGTGGTCGCTTTTTGGCCCGTTTTCCAGTGCATAGTGCTGTGTGGCTCTTCGTCCCATTCCCGGGCGCCAATTTGGTCAAATGGCGGTCCAAATGGAGCTTAAATGGTGCTTAATGTGCATGGGGCCAACACCCTTCAGCCTGCCAACCTCCAGCCCAGCAGCGTTGCGGCGAGTCGCCTTGGGCGCACACAGCCAACTTGACCTTGGCGGGCCGGTTGGCGTCAAGTGGACGACCGCCCGGAACAGCAGGCCGCTCCCACGCCCTTGGATCCCGCCTAGCCCCGAAGGTGGCGGGACCGGCCGTCGCTCATCGGAAGACGTGCCCTCTGCGTGGCGCACGCCCCCTGCACTGGACCGCCTCCCGGCCACGAGCGCGATCAGCGCAGCAGTTAAAAAGATGCCGGTGAGCCGCGGGGCTGCGCGGGCGCTCGGAGGGCTGGACGCGATCCTGCTGGGAAAATTGTGGGCCTGAGATTGCGTCCCATGTGCTCCCGTACGTGTCAGAATTGACGGCGGGGGCCGGGGCGGTCGCGCCGATCGCGACTGGGCGGGGCCGGCGCGGCAATGACCGCAGGGGTCTCGCCCGTTGTCTGTTGGGCCCTTTTCCGCATCCCGCTTGGGTGGACGGCGGCCAATGTGTGTCGCGGATAAGTTGCTGGCCGGCCAATGCATCTCATCGCGCGATGGTCGCCTCGGCCCCCACATCGGCCGCCGCGTGGCTCGCGCGCCGCCGGCTCCCTTAGCGATCCTTTTTCGAGATTTTCGGGCGCGCAAGGATTGGAAATCTGTCGGCGAGCCAGCCGTTTCCAAACGTGGCCAGATACGCGCAGCGTAAGTGGATCTGTGGAGCGCATGCGCCCGGTCTTTTGCCGAAAGGCAGCCCCGGCTGGGTGACCTTGCTCAGATTGCCTACCCTCGCGCTCTGTGGCTTCGTGAGCTCTTCTGCTTGCTCGGGGCTCTGGTGCGGCCCTTGGGATGGCGATGAGCGGGTTGTTGCCCATCGCAAACCCGTCAGTCGCAGTTCTCGGAGATGCTGGGCGGGGCCATCTTGTTCTCAAGTGCGAAGTGCTCCCTGCACTGCTGCACGCACGTTCTGCATGCGCCGTGCCTCGAGTCCTCGTTCCGATGTGCCGTCGTGTTCAAATCATGCATCCGGAATCACGAGGGCGCGCACAACCCTGCCTGTCACCTCTCGGGCGGTATGGGCACACCCTAAAAATTGGTCGTGCGGAAGGATCGCAACGACGTTGTTTCAAAGCGCTTCTCCAAGCCGCTGTCTGCTTGCTTGTGACCTGGAACCGCGTCCATCGCGTGGCGTTTCTCCCGTCCGTTAATCGGGGCGAAAACGCGAATGCCGTTATTTTGGAACCTGCAGCTCCTGCACTTGCACCCCGTGAAAGACAAGGACATCATAGCCGGCATTCTGGACGAGCTAAAGGAGCATGGGCACTCGGAGTCCGTCTTCGTCTCGACCATGTCTCCAGATGCCGTGGGGTTCACACTGCAAGATTTCACCAAGGAGTACAGCCAGTGCATCGCCACGCTTGACCCTGACCTGGCGATTCACTACTGCCTTGAACTCTTTTGAGGCCCTGCAGGAAACAGCACCTTATGCGGAGCAGGTGCGTGGGAGCTGCTGCGCCTTCGGGCAGGAATGGTGCGGCAGTGGCAGGGTGAAAGGAGCGTGCTGCGCGCAGTGCAACAAGGAGGAGGAGGAGGAAGACAGAGGAGGGCTACTTGGCACAGCGGCAGGGAAGATTGCTGTCTTTTAGTATTGATTGAATTTTTTGGGATGTGTGGAGGGGTTGTGAATTGTCCTGCGTGAGTGATGCACAGTGCACCTTTGTCAGTATTCAGGGGATGTGTTGCCAACGGCGAGTGTTGAGGCCAAGCAGGCTGGGCCAGGTGCTGAGATGAAGCGCAGGAGTGGTGGTGATGATGGTGGTTAAGCCCTAGGTCATGGTGTTGGCCTCCACTGTGTCACTTCTTCTCGATCAAGTGCAAGACTTATTGAAACTGAGAATAACGCTGCTGGCTGGAAGCCCCAGGGTTGCCCAGGGCAAAGGGTGGAAGAGCACGGGGGCCCTGCCTTGGGTGGAAGGCCATTGGGACGAACAGGCATTGTTGTACATGTAAACAGCATTTGATTTAAACACACCTCAAACTGCGATGCCATCCCACCATTTCATGCAGGATATCTGTGCTTTGTTTCTTTGGATCTAGCGTTTCTCAGATGTAACCACGCATTGCGCAGCTTGCTCAGAAGACCACCACTTTGCTTGCTAAAGCCTGGTTAGCAAACAGGGCTTGCATGTGCTGAAGTGGCCAATCATTGCAGTATGGCACGCACTCCGTTGACCCACGATGTGCAACGTTAAGCTACCGTCGTTGCTGCGGTGCGATTTCCAGTAAAAATGGGTTTGTTTGCTTCAGGCGCAAATTGAAGCGGTGTGTGTATGGGGTGGGGGACAGGGCACATTGGGGCCGAGAATAGGGTTCAGTAGTCAATGCTAAGTAGCTCACAAATTCAATCACTGCTCGCTATCTCCACTGTCTTCACATTCTCTGGGCACACTTTCGAGCCAATGCGAGTCGATGATAGACACCGAGAAGACGGGATCCGTGGTGATCATCGGCAAGTTGTAACGATCGTTGAAAATGTGCACGGACGAAGCTGAATGTTTGTCCTCAGAAGCCACTCAAGTCTTTTTTGACGTCGCAATGCAAAAACGCTTTTTGTCTCGGTTCCTGTTCGACAACTGGCGAGGGCACATCTTTTAATGTATTGTCATCGACAATCGCTTCTTGCCATTAAGAGTTAATAGATGCATAGACATTCTTTGTGTTTATCATTAGGTTTTTAATGAACTGATAATAAACACTGCTTTGCTCGGGCAAAATAGGAAGCTGACGGCTACCTCATTGCCTTTTTCTGAAAAATGATGATAATGCTGCTGCTGATGATGACGTTTGTTCTCAGGGGTGTAGGTTAGTAGGCGAGAATGGGTTCTGGGCGTGCGACGGTGGCAGGGGTGGGCGTACACAGTCGGGATGGAAACTCAGACGTGTGTACTACGTCTAGGTCTCCGAAACGGAAACGTGGGCGTCTCCCGTGCGTTTGGATTTTGACACGGGAATGTGAACGTGTCCAGCGCGTTTGAGCGCTACATCTCCGAACAGCCAGACCTGGCCCACATCCGTGTGTCTATTTGCCTGTTTGAATCAGTACATCCAATGCAAATGAGCTAACCCGCAGTGAGCTGGCCACTTGCAAGCATCCAGTGCAACGCCAGTAGGTGCATGACAACAACAACCCAGCAGCAACAGGTACGAAGCCTGAAGGAAAACAATAGCCAGAAAGGTGATCTTGCTGTTGCCACAACAACAACAGTTGCCAATCTTGTGCCGCTGTGAAGACCGAGCCTGCCAGCTCCTTCACTATGGCTGCCGTCACGCGCTCTGAATAATCAGTCCATATTCTATCTAGTATCTCTCGGATGCTCTTCGGACTCTATCCAGCTGGACATAAATCACCAGAAACAGAGCTACCTGCAAGCAGCACCAGCCAGCCAATACTCTCAACAAGCCAATCAACACAAACATGTAACCCCAGCGTTACAATGATAGTCCTCCCAATGTTCACTTGGCAGACATCGACACATTACTTTACTGCGCCCAGCATTTTAGCTGGATCTCTCAACAAAAGTAAGGCTATCTACATTTCTTGGCCCCAACATATCATCTTGAATCATAAAATCTAATCCATGCAGCTACCACGTAACAGGACAGCCCCTGACACCAGAAACTTGCAAAAGGGAAGACAGTAAAAACTGGACTGAGATCTACTATGCCAAGGCAAACAAGGTCAATGGTCCCACATTAGTTTATCATCGATGCTGTAGTGTGAGCTGTAAACTGGCACAGCCATGAATCGATTGTATACAGCTGACTGCTATATTGCATATCTGGCTGTGTTGCACAATGTGCAGCCTTTCATTGCACTGGTACTGACTGCCAGCTTGCGTATAGCCCTCTCGTTCTCACTTGCTGCCTCAGGGTTGCGATAGCACACTGAACACCGACCAAGCTATAGCTTATCAACAGCACAAATCTACTGCAGAAGATGAGATGCCAACATCACCGTGCTCAAAGCCTTGCTGTGGCAGGCACTTTCAATCTTTTGCTAATGGCGATCGATTCCAAATGCACCGTTCAGATGACACAAACAACGAATCATGGGTTGCTATTGTGCACAAGGTTGCAATTCCACCTTACTGGCAGCAACCGTGCTGACCACATCCTTCAAACCAAACAACACTCACCAGAATAACGTGTGTGGGTGTTGGTGAGTATGCATATGGTTTCCTGAACAAAACCACCCACAATTCCCAGTGAGTTCAATCAGACCTTGCAGCCAAGTTGATGTCTGGCTTCTCTGCCCAGGTCAACAGCAGAACTGCTAAGAGAACTGCGTAAGACACACTGCGTTTGCCCCAGAGCTGCAGCAGACCACAACAAAACCCTTGCAGCTCCAAATTGACTCAAGCACTAGTCCACATGCACACCAATCAGAGCATAGAAATACAGCCTGACAACTACACGTGCTCAAGATCATGGTGTCCACACCAGAGACAACATCCGACAAAACTCACCCAAAGATTTTATCCAGCGATGGCATCAACACAGCAATAACTGCAGCCACATACCACATTTCCCAATCAGGGTCACCTTAGGATGGTCATCACTGCAACAAATTCCACCTTGGGCTGGAACAGTAAGATGGAGCAATGCTACGGTCTGAAGGCCACCATGAGTGCACCCTTTTCTTGCTGAGTGCTTTCTTTTGCTGTATGCTGCTTCTTCTGTTGCATTGGATGCCTTTCCACGCCAAGCCAAGTTACTTTGAAAACGATATCAGACGTTGTGAAATACTGAGCAAGTGTTTCACTCAGGAGATTTTTTATGCTCAGATGCCCATCGGCACCATTTTGCCGTCCAAACACCGAGAGCCACTCAACAAGCACAGGGAATGTTTGGGGCCCCGGGAATGTTTTGCGCCATTCGGATCCACCACAAGGCACGCCAGCAGCCCAGGCAGCGGCTCAGGTGAGAGTGAAATCTTGCGCGGACAGTCGCACACTGACCGGGCTGCACCACTTGGAGGCTGTCGTTCTCCCTCGCCTGCAGGAGCAGGGTGTAAATTCCGGAGTAGATGTACGTGAACCATATCAGCGACAACGTCGCGAAGAGCATGTAGAACACCGGGATCAACACGACAATGGGGTTCGTTGGAAACATGTTGGCCGTGCGTCTTCACCAAGACGCTCAGCTGTTGCGCCCAAGACGGCGACGAGGGCCGGGGCAGCGGGCAGGGAACAGGTTTGCTCCCTGTCCGGAAAATGTACTCAGGACCGGGGTGCGGGTGGTGCCATTCCGGTGGATTTCGAGGACTTTGAAAGTCCTAAAAATGAAATTCATGGTGAGCACCGAAGTACGGGGCGAGTGTACACCGCGCAGCTGACTTGTGAGCGCGTGCGAGCAGCACCTGGCATCGGCGTTGGGAGTGGGACCACTCGGTAACGCACACAGATGCGAAGGGTGCTGTGGGGTGTGTTCAGTCCACCACAAAATGACCAGCATTTACTGGCCACTTTTGCTTTCAAGGTGGCTGATTATGCATAATCAAGGCGATGATCCACTGCTGGGATGGCCCAAGTATGCCACCAGTGATAGATAAAGAAGTGAGTTTCTGTGGGAGCTCTATGTCATTGAAAAGCCATGGTTTGGGTGTGCCAGCGCCATGGTTTGGGTGTGCCGAGGTCATGGTTTGGGTGTGCCGGCGCCACGCTCATGTTATGAGTAAACAACGTCAGAAAGGGGACATCGTCTAGGACATTCATCCTACCGATGTTCTTGAGGATTCCAATCATGCAGACCGGCATTGTCATGTTATCTTCGATCAGTAATACATCAGACACTCCAGGGTCTATCATCAAGCTCGGACAAGGCTGCCGTCCAGTTTCGAGCATCATTGGGCCTTGCATTTTGGGCACGTTGTGGGAACGATCGTTCTCACTGAGGCCTGCCTTGTCACTACGACAGTTTGGGTTTTTCCGGGAAAGTACTAGGAGGCCATGACGATCGCGAAGGTCTATCCGTTGGCGTTCTGGCGAACTGCGATCGCTGCATGGCCGGAGGCTGGCAGCGCCTTGCTGCGAGGGGGACATGGCACTGGAAGCAATACCAGGGATCCCGAGGCTAACAAGGTGATCGACAAGAACCTGGTTGTACATCGTTCCAAGGCTGAGAGGAATCTTCGTGTCCAACGAGGGGAGCCAATCAAGACGGACAGGGAGGGACGGATGCGGCTGGGATCTTGGGAAGTGACAACGAGGATGAACTGACGGCATGACGGCACGACATCCCACTTTGAGGGCTGGAACGCAGGACTTGTGGCATGCCGCCGGCATGGCACAAGTATGGCCTGGGCATGCCACAAGGATGATTTTGGTAACTGATTGTGACTGATTTGGGACTGAAGTGACTTAGTAATTGTCTTCAACATGTTCTGCCTGAATGACAGCACAGACAAAGGGACGGACTAGGACGATGTTACAATACAGGTCCGCGGCATGTCGCGACCTGGGATCCTATAAATCCGGTCTGTCCACCCCAGGGGGCAGAATCGAAGTCGGACAAGTCCTGGGGGTTGTAAGACCTGGATTCGTTCGGCTGCTGGTGTATCTCCCATCTCTGCCCGACCCTGAAGCACGCTTTTCACCTGTTGCGACTCTGAGGAGGTGTGCGACTGCGTGGCGTTGTTTGTCGGGCAGCGGCTGACTGAGAGGGGGGGATCATTGGCTCCATGTCGCGCGGACATGGGTTGATTCTCGGGTTGCGATGTCAGGATGCGGAATCTCTCGATCGGTCTTGCGCGGGTCCTCGCCTTACCCGTGTCAGACCGGTTGTGGACATGGGGGTTGTGTGGAAGACAGTGATGCGCGCCTATCGTGATGGGGTATCGCCGATTCTGCGTGGGAGGGATTCCGATTCCCGATTTCGTAGTCGCGGGAAGCTGGAGTACGCATGCAGGCCTGATGGTCCACCCTGTCAGAGCCGTGCGTGTGTCGACGACGAGCGCGGGAGGTGTCGGTGACGGCGTGGTTGGAGTTACTAAGCGCTGAATTCGTCGTGAGAGGCCGCTCGTGTCAAGAGCAGGAATATGCTCTGATGTGTATGACCGAGCATGGCATGGTGTCGGTTCATGGGCGCTGGTACTGCGCAAGGCGGCGATCTGCCGTGGGTGCTTCCGGGAGGGTGTCACGATGATCCGGGGACCTGATCAAGCCCGGCGGGTCATGGGTGTACTGCCCGAAGATGGAAGTGGGTGGATCGTTGCTCTTGTTGTCAGGTGGAGTCATGTGAGAGGCACTATGTCCGGAGGAAGGCGTGAAAACTTACTGGTATTACTGTGAGTACTGTGAGGTGTTCGCCAAATCCAGAGTCCAATCGCAGCCAGGTTGATTTACATCGAGTATCATCAAAAGATGCCGATGGGCTTTCTGAGTCAGAGCGCGCGGAGTACTACCATTTGATAATGCTTTGAATCAGTCCCTTTCATCGTTTGAAACACAGATTGCCCAAGTCTACTCCGATGGTGGCTTCCATCATGCCTGCATCATCTGGCAGGTTGCAACATGGTTTCGGAGCCAGGTTTTCGGCCAGGGCAGGGAGCTGCGTGCTTGGGTTGTTGTTGTCATCCTGATGGGAGTACTGATTCAATCTACAGCCTGGAAAGTGGAGGAGGAACCGTCCAAGCACGGTCATGGACGTCAGGTGGCGTCTTCACCTAAGGGGACGTCCTGGGGTCTGCGTACCCCTTTTGATGCAGCTGTGGCGTTTTTTTGGGAACGGCTGGTGGGTGTTCAGATCGAGGATGATCGTCCTGAGCCACCAAGGAAGAAGATGGAATACTATCAGAGCTATGAATGCAACACTCTACGGGGCAGGTTCCATGCAGTCCAGGACGGAGCCCTGGATCTGATGTTTGACGCTGTTCTGGATCCAATCGGAATGTACCGCAAGTGGAGATATGCATTTGCGCACATGTGGAGGGATGGTTTCCCTTATGCCAATGAATGCTTGGGTCTACTCATCCTCTACATCTTCGCCAACGCCTTCTCAATTTCATGTCTGCGTTTTGAGAAGATCATCAGCTTCATCTGCGACATGATTCAATTTTTTTTCAGCATGCCGATCTTTGAGCTGATGGGGAAGATTGGTTGGAACTGCTACATATCTTTGATGACCAGAGTGAAGAAGATGAAGAAGGAGGCCAGAACAAAGCGTCTCGCTGAAGCAAAGAAGAGGCAGGAGGCAGAAGCTAGGCTAAAGGCAGAAGAAGAAGCTGAGAAGAAAGAAGAAGAGAGCGCTCAAGAATTTATTGCAGCTACCGGTGTGAGTTCAAGTCAGACAACGGCTGAGGATGCCAATCAGGCACCTGCTGTAAATACCGCTCAGAGTCAAGAGTTGTCAGAGGCGTTCTTGCAGCGCTTCATGGTGGGGGTGATGTCACACATGATGCGTGAGGCTGCCAAAGTCGACAGCATCCTCTGGCGCTGCTGTGGCTAACCCGGAGCCTGTGGGAATGTCTCGTCCTTAGGAGAGTTTTGTTGCAACAAGATCTGAACACCAACGTTCCCGTCAGGGACTCCTCTATGACTACTGTCAGAAGACCAACCACACCGCTGAGAAAAAGGCAGGAAAAGGCGGAAGACGAGGACTTTTGGTGAAGTGTGGTGTTGTGTACTATAGTGGCAGGTGTTCTCGGGGGTAGAGCCATGTGTATTCGGAGTCTCACGCAGTGGAGAGGCGTGGTTGTGCCCATGTTCAGTCCACCACAAAATGACCAGCATTTACTGGCCACTTTTGCTTTCAAGGTGGCTGATTATGCATAATCAAGGCGATGATCCACTGCTGGGATGGCCCGAGTATGCCACCAGTGATAGATAAAGAAGTGAGTTTCTGTGGGAGCTCTATGTCATTGAAAAGCCATGGTTTGGGTGTGCCAGCGCCATGTTTTGGGTATGCCGAGGCCATGGTTTGGGTGTGCCGGCACCACGCTCATGTTATGAGTAAACAACGTCAGAAAGGGGACATCGCCTAGGACATTCATCCGACGGATATTCTTGAGGATTCCAGTCATGCAGACCGGCATTGTCATGTCATTTTCGATCAGTAATACATCAGATACTCCAGGGTCTGTCATCAAGCTCGGACAAGGCTGCCGTCCAGTTTTGAGCATCATTGGGCCTTGTATTTTGGGCACGTTGTGGGAACGATCGCTCTCACTGAGGCCTGCCTTGTCACTACGACAGTTTGGTTTTTTCTGGGAAAGTACTAGGAGGCCATGACGATCGCGAAGGTCTATCCATTGGCGTTCTGGCGAACTGCGATCGCTGCATGGCCGGAGGCTGGCAGCGCCTTGCTGCGAGGGGGACATGGCACTGGAAGCAATACCAGGGATCCCGAGGCTGACAAGGTGATCGACGGGAACCTGGCTGTACATCGTTCCAAGGCTGAGAGGAATCTTCGTGTCCAACGAGGGGAGCCAATCAAGATGGACAGGGAGGGACAGGTGCGGCTGGGATCTTGGGATGTGACAACGAGGATGAACTGACGGCATGACGGCACGACATCCCACTTTGAGGGCTGGAACGCAGGACTTGTGGCATGCCGCCGGCATGGCACAAGTATGGCCTGGGCATGCCACAAGGATGATCTTGGTAACTGATTGTGACTGATTTGGGACTGAAGTGACTTAGTAATTGTCTTCAACATGTTCTGCCTGAATGACAGCACAGACAAAGGGACGGACTAGGACGATAAAGCCATAACACAGGTCCGCGGCATCGCGACCTGGGATCCTATAAATCCGGTCTGTCCCACCTCAGGTGCAGAGAATCGAAGTCGGACAAGTCCTGGGGTTGTAAAGACCTGGATTCGTTCGGCTGCTGGTATCTTTCCCATCTCTGCCCGACCCTGAAGCACGCCACCTGTTGCGACTCTGAGGAGGTGTGCGACTGCGTGGCGTTGTTTGTCGGGCAGCGGCTGACTGAGAGGGGGGGATCATTGGCTCCATGTCGCGCGGACATGGGTCGATTCTCGGGTTGCGATGTCGGGATGCGGAATCTCTCGATCGGTCTTGCGCGGGTCCTCGCCTTACCCGTGTCAGACCGGTTGTGGACATGGGGGCTGCATGGAAGACGGTGATGCGCGCCTATCATGATGGGGTATCGTCGATTCTGCGTGGGAGGGATTCCGATTCCCGATTTCGTAGTCGCGGGAAGCTGGAGTACGCATGCAGGCCTGATGGTCCACCCTGTCAGAGCCGTGCGTGTGTCGACGACGAGCGCGGGAGGTGTCGGTGACGGCGTGGTTGGAGTTACTAAGCGCTGAATTCGTCGTGAGAGGCCGCTCGTGTCAAGAGCAGGAATATGCTCTGATGTGTATGACCGAGCATGGCATGGTGTCGGTTCATGGGCGCTGGTACTGCGCAAGGCGGCGATCTGCCGTGGGTGCTTCCGGGAGGGTGTCACGATGATCCGGGGACCTGATCAAGCCCGGCGGGTCATGGGTGTACTGCCCGAAGATGGAAGTGGGTGGATCGTTGCTCTTGTTGTCAGGTGGAGTCATGTGAGAGGCACTATGTCCGGAGGAAGGCGTGAAAACTTACTGGTATTACTGTGAGTACTGTGAGGTGTTCGCCAAATCCAGAGTCCAATCGCAGCCAGGTTGATTTACATCGAGTATCATCAAAAGATGCCGATGGGCTTTCTGAGTCAGAGCGCGCGGAGTACTACCATTTGATAATGCTTTGAATCAGTCCCTTTCATCGTTTGAAACACAGATTGCCCAAGTTTACTCCGATGGTGGCTTCCATCATGCCTGCATCATCTGGCAGGTTGCAACAGGTGCCAGTCGCTGCACCACCTTTGAGGAGTTGTAAGGGAAGCATTATCTCCCGAACGCGATGGCCAAGGGGCAATATCTGGTGCAATCAGCATCGCTGCAGTGCTCACACGGTAATGGACAATCAACGATCGGAGTCCGTTGCGGGTGATGTGGGCCGCAGGACACTTTGGCCGTCGTCATGACGAACAAAACTGTATGTTATCATATCAACAATATGGATATGACCATATGTACATTCAGTTGTCACGATGTCTGAAATTAAAGTGAGATGCACTTAGAGAGTTGTTTTGTGGTAATTGGATGCATGAATGGGCGAATTGGACCTCGTTTTGGAATAAATGGTGTTAAATTATGGTATAGTCACCATGGTGACTAATGTGTGGATGATGTGGACAACAAATTGGCATTGCTGCACAAGTGAAAAAACAACAATATGATGCATACGGTGACTAGCTCCCCATTGAGGCAAAACTTAGGGTGTGCACAACAACACAAAGGATCAATTGATGTTTAAGATGATTTGACAAAAGTTTTGATGAGTTAGATGGCTTAGATGAATGAATTGGGCGGTGAAAACATGATCATTGAATTGCTTGCACGATTCTGATGAATTTGGATATGCTATGGTTAAATGACAATCATTTAAGTCATTAAACTCATTTGAATCATTTAGGATAATGATCAATCATCTATTTTTATCAACATAGGTGAATGCGGCATGTCATGGGCTCACACACGCTGGGCTATAGGTGAGAACTTGGTGGCACTGGGTCGTTGGGCGCCGTGTGCCATGGGCATTACATAAGGGTGGTGGCAATAGTGTGATGGGTGATGTTGAGCGTGTCACCGTCCTGCCACCCTTGGCAGCGTGTGTGAGGGCTGTGGGATGCTATGGGCGCCGTGAGAGTTGTGTGGAAAGTGCAATAGAGTGTAAAGTATGCCGGTGGCTGGTGCTGTGCATGGGATAAAGGAAAATGGTGATGGCATAATGGGATATTGTCACTAGAAAATGCATATGGTGAATTCTGGCGAGTGTGGTGGATTCTGACGGGAAGGGGGAATGTTATAGGTGCAATATGTGAGTTCGCAGTGTGGTAGGGCGTTGGAACAGGGTAGTTCAATAGGAAGTGTATGTAGAAGGAAATGGTGTAAGGGAAAGTTCTATGGGATAAGACATGGGGTATTGTGGTGTAAGGGATGTTGTGATAGTGTTGGGGAGTGGTGTTATGGGGCAGAGGCGGAGGCTAAAAGGGGGGGGCCGCTGGTCCATTTGACAATAGTGCCAACCGCCCGCACCCCCTCGTTCTTGGGCCCGGGGGCCCAATAGGGCCTCCCTTCTAGGAGACCTTAAGTACTAGAACACCAAGAAGAAGTCCGAATTTGGACTGGGGCCCCATATGCAAATGTGTTCAAGCGAGGGTGGAGATTCATCTGGAGGATTCGGAGAATATTCTGAAGTGATCCAGTGTGGATAAGGAGGATCAAGGGGATCAAGAACTGAATTGCCGGATGATGGATCTATAGATTCAGAGCAAGGTGTGGTGCAAAGAGCAACATTGCATTTGGCAAGAGGTGGAAAAGTGGTAGCAAGTGTTGTGTGGGTTTCTCAAGTCATGTGTGATGGTTGAATATGTTAGATTGAAAGGGTGATGCATGTGGACTGAGCATTTGAAAGTGAAGTGATGTTGCTCAATCAGGATTGATTTCTTGACGATATTGATTGTGATTGATCAACAATTTAAGCAATGGGTTGTTTGTTCAGTTCAATATGGTGATCTCGAACTCTCAAAGCAATGCGAGTTTTAATGGAGCAAAGATTAAGTTCAGCCTGTGATCTATGGGTCCTTCGGGGCGATCACTAAGGGGCACGTACTTTAACAATGGATGACCATAAAAGTAATGATTTCAGTTTGTGGAACAATTATTGTGGAGATAAGACTGGGAAAAAAATAACGAAATCAATTGTACCATACCCGAGGCGGGCGATGAAATTTACTTCATTGATGTATTTCTGAGATGTGGGAGTCCTGTTGAAAGTACACACTGCATTGGACACACTGTCATTTGGAAATTCAACGATTTAAGAAGTTGCTTTGGCATTTGCAAATCAAAGGGAACACACTTGACCGGGGGTTGACAGCTGGTGAGGTGAGGAAAACTACAGGAAATTTGCAACCGCGCAATGAATGAGCTGCAGGGTATTTATAGCATACATTTATGCTTGTCAATGCTATGTCTGTGCTGTGCATTCCATTCTTTCGTGTCGGTGCTTTGTGTCTGAAATTCTTGGTTGCAGCCTTGTTTTAAGCATAGCACTCTTGGCGATACCACCGCCTTTCCGGGCGCTTATCGATATGGCAATAATATCTCAGCACTACCCTTTGGTAGTGCGTGTGGCAGTGGTACTGTCACCCTGGATGCGGTTGCAGTGTGCTCAAGTCTGAAGAGGATATTCTCATAAGGCTTGTGATTTGTGTTCCTCCGGAGGAACCACGCGAAAGAGTGTTTGGTGAACATAGTGCATTTGGGACTGCTTGATTCATGTTCCGTGATGGTTTCTTGCTTGCCTTAATGTGCCAAGTTCATAGACAATAATTGCTCCAAGGAATACGTGGATTGCGGGGGTATCCGAACACAGACGCTGTGACCTTTGTTGCCAGACCATTACGATAAGAAGCATTCATTGATTGATTGAGTTTCTTGGGACAATGGGGATCCCTATTTCGTTTCTTCCTCACATGCGGCATTTGATCACTATTAGAACCCATTGGACAGGGAATTGCGTGGGCTCATAATGCCTCCCTTTGAATTGCTGCAGCGAGAAATTCAATGAGTTCGGTTTTCGCAATCACCAATGATTGCGGAGTGGCATTTCTGTGACACAGCCCATGCAGCGTAACACTTTCGCGTGCGTATGTATATTTACATGATTTTGAATGGACCACACCACAGGCATTGTCGAATGCCCATCGCGCCCACCAGGGCTTCCCAAGGTCATTCCCTTTCAGCCTAGCAGCCAGGAATATTGCTGTCGGATCTCATGCTGTTCCCAGCGATGTGCCTCAGATGTTCCTATTCACCCCATCTGCTGAAGCCACCCTCCCAGGCAACTTCGCTCCCATTCCAACTCATATGAACCAAGAGCGGCATTCTATTCGCCCATCACATTGGTGCAACGCCCCGCTCCCCGTGAAGGCCTCAAAACAAGGATGTCTTCTTCATGATGCGGAAAAACTCCTCTTCGTTGACCTCCCCATCGCCGTCGCGATCCGCCTCGTCAATCATTTCTTGCAGCTCCTCGTCCGTCATATTTTCCCCCAGCTCCTTGGCGACGCGCTTCAGATTCTTGAAGGAAATCTTCCCTGTGTTGTCGTCGTCGAACAGCCGGAACGCCTTCATGATCTCTTCTCGAGAGTCCCGCTCGGACATCTTGGCGGTCATCATCTGCAGGAATTCTTCAAAGTCGATTGTGCCCGAACCATCTTTGTCAATGTCCGCAATCATCTTCTTGATTTCCTCCTTCTTTGGCTCGAAGCCGAGTGCCCTACCCCCAGCGTACAATTCAACAACTTGGATACTGTATTATACACCGTTTCAGGGTCTACAGAATGCCATTTGTTGCACACTGGCAATGTGTCTAGCGTCGAACAAGGCTATCGTTTGTCAATCTTCCTTTCATGAATTCTACGCTGGAACCGATATTAAAAACCAGTGATGGGTGGCTCCAAAACAAGGGTAAAATTAAGCAAGTCGGTGCCATTCAGAACACGGTACTCTGCAAATTGTCGATTTTCAGCAGGGCGACTCGAGCACGGCTTAAAAATGTCAATTGGGTACCTCCACTCCAACAAAATGGAGTGTTACCTCATGGCAACCTTCAGCTCCTTGGCATCGATGGTACCGGATCCATCTGTGTCGAACAGATCAAAGGCTTCCCTGCAGAGCCGCGAGTTGCGAACACATTCAGCTGTAGCGCCCATGTAGCACCAGCCGAACCGTCTTGATCACGAATGGGACATCGCAAGGTAAATTGCCCTCGCCTTATAGAAGTCATGGCAGCAGGTTCAGCCGCCCGCTATCTTTCAATCGCTTGCTTTTCCAAATGTTTCACAGCGGATAAAGGCAACAGGCTCGGCACTTTTCCTCAGTGAGTTTGCTTCGGCCGGCATTGTCGTAATGATTCCATCCGTAACCATTTGCAGAAATATCTGCTGCTGCGAAGGCGTTTGTCTCGCCGACATTGCACGAGGCCAGGATTGAAAACACACTTTCAGGAAATGCGTCAAGGCCGTAGCGCATTTTCCCGCTCGGCCAACGGCAACACAGCGCAGTGATTTGCCACAACGGCGCGAAGACAGCGGGGCGGATGCCCACCGGATCTCCTGCTTCTGCTCCTCTGTGAGGCCAGTGCGGTTCTTCTTCTCCCTCCGAGCCGCGATTGTCTTCCTGTAGCTTTGCTGCAGCGCAGCATTGCCAAGCTTGGGCGCGACATCAATGTCAAAAAAACGGGAGGCGGAAATATTTCCGCCCGTCAACCCGAGCTTCCTTGCAGACGATCTGCCCTTCAGGCGCCTCCCAGAAACGTACCACAGACGCAAGACCCATTTGACGACCGCCGCGCCGTCAGCGGACGCCGTGGTTCGAATTCGATACCACGCTTCCCGCAGAGGGCGAAAAGCCAAAGCGCGGCAGGGCGGCGCAAATTTAGCGGCGCGGACGCAAGGGTGCCCCCGCCGCTCACAGCATCCGCTTAAGATTGCGTAAGAGCACAGGAGCACGGGAGCAAACGAGCTCTTGCCCGCCAATTCGCAAATCCTGCCCCGACGCGTTTTTCCGCTTCCTGCCCTCTGAGCGGGAACCAAGCTGGCGCAGCGCGGCGTGGCCGGCGCCCGGAGCCTCACCATGTCGTCCTGCCCCTCAGGGTGGCTGACTGCCGGCCTGGTGCGGCGGCGTCCTGAGGGGTGGCGAACCGAGAACGACTTGCCGAGGCACGCTGTCGCCAGTCGCCAGGAGGGGGGGGGGGGAAAGGGGGGCGCGGTACTGCGGGGGCTGCTGGGAAGTCTGGCCTGCCAGATATACACGAGGTCAACGGAATCGACGCGTTTTGGATTGTCAGAAATATTTCGAAATATTGATTATCTTTTTGATTTTGAAATATTTGGAATATGTGTCCGAAATATGGATGTCGCCCTGATCACGAGATGAGGCGCCGACGGTGTGAGCGATGCCGCAGTATGATGCCAAGCTTACCATACACCGCACGACAACATGTGAACAGACAGGCGTGGTGTTGTAAAGTGGCACTGGGACGTGGCGCTGGGCCCATTGTTTGCCCACCCACTGAAGTTACAATCCTGTTTTCCTCCGGAGAGGTGCCCAGCAGAGTTATTGCTTGCATTGAAGTATTGATGTCTGTGGGGTTATTGCTGTGGGCATATATATCGCTAGGTTTAACATCAAACTGGAGCTGGTGGGGGGGAGATATGGGGGAGGGGGGGCTTGGCGTCAATTTAACGTCAAGTGTGACATAATCCCTCGTGTTCACGAGATCCACAATTTTTGCTGTGTTGGGAAGTCCAAGTGCATTGTTGGTATCACATGTCCTCTAAATAGCTTTCAGAATCCTAAACCTTTGTCAGCCGTCCGATCTTGGAAGCAAAATCCATCTGGCGATGCTTATACTGCAACACTAATTTCGCCAGATTCCTCTCCACCTTCATTGAAGAATTGTCTACTTTCTTGCAGTCTATAGTGTGCTGCCCAAGTTGTGCACAGCCGAACTCCTGCTATTCTTTAATGCAAGGGCCTTGTGACCAAGCACCCTATGCAACACACATCGCATATCTCTTCGCATATCAGGTGCACTGACGACCTTTGGGCCATGCGCAAGTGGTTGTTGCATGAAGCATCGATCCAAAATCTTCTCCTATGCACTCCTTCAATGCACTTTTCAAAGATGGATAACTTCCCATAAATTGGCGAGCTTGCAGCAGTGCTTCTGGAAATAATATTACTGCCTGCACCAAATCGGTGACTGCTTGCACCAAGTCACGTGCACACTTTGTCCTAACCTCAGTTTTTGGGGTTAGGTTTAGTTCAGGGTGAGTTTTAGGGTTAGGGCTAGGGTTAGGACAGGTTTAGGTTTAGGGTTTTGGTTTTAGGTTAGGTTAGTTTTGACGGAGTTGGACATGATGTGCACGTGACTTGGTGCAAGCAGTCACCGTTTTCGTGCAAGCAGTCACCGATTTGATGCAGGGAGTAATTTTATGCCGTGCTTCTGCGTTTCGAATCAGCTCAAGTGTCTCAACCAAAAAAGTGCCATGTGTTGTGTGCGTGTTCTGAATGTATTTGCTCGTATTGCCAGTTTGCCAACATGCCTTCTGCACCTTCAAGCAATGCATAGCGGCTGTCCAAGCAAATTTGACTGGTCTATGATGTTGTGTAGCCCAGTCAGTCGTCATGTACCAGTCATGTGTGACACAATGTATGCGGGACAACAAGGCTAACAGTGAATTTTGCAAGTACACCTTGGAATCCCCTACGGAGATATCCAAATCCAGTAGTCTGAGTATCGCTGGCCAATGCACAGCGACACTGCAAACTGTCATGGTGCCTACCACCACATGCGCTCTTGCCACAGTGAAGCATTGTGCCTACACATCAAGGCTGAGAAAGTCCCATTGTGTACTTTTCGCACAGCCCAAGGATCAGATTGAAACTGTCAGGCAGCCACCGGACTGGCTGAGCTTTTTACGAAACTTGATGTACAATTGCAATGTGGATCTGCAGCGTTCCTCCCCACAGGCTGTCAGTGAAGCGAGAAAATGTACCCCTGCAAATCCACAAGCTTCGGGCAGTGTGCACCACAACACCCTACGTCTTTGACGGACAGCCCAACGCTCGTCCAAATTGTGGCACACACAAGACACACACACGCACACATAAGTGGCACTGGCAGTCGCCCAGAACATATGCTGAACCCGGACCTTTCCACCTCCACTCTACTTGCCGCCTGTCCCTTTGCCAGAGATGCCACCACCACAGATCACAGCCTCCGTCTCGCTGTTCCTGAGGAGCCCTCCGGGCTGGGCACAGGTTCACAGTTCGGACCCATGGACGGCTCCTGCCATCCTTTCACTAACATGCATGGCCGCAGACACGCCTTGCTGTCCACGACAATGAAAAAACGTTTGTAAAATGAAAGCATTATTTCGTTATTGGTAGACCACTGGCCACCATCGATCATTTAAGGAATCCTTGCTTTCCTTCACCCCAAAACTGTCCAAATACAGATATTATTATCCACTTCCCTGCTGCTGTTTCTGTCTAAATTCTTAGCCCCTGATCGTTCCCCACTGGCACCATCGACCGGCACCTCACAACCCCACATCTGAACAGCTCCCTTCAAACATGCCCCCCCTCAACCCCTAGCCGCCTGCCACCTGCCCCTATGGATGTGCTCGCTCCCCAATATTTCGGGTTGTCTGCACTCGCTACACCCCCTTGGTTTCACCAACCCTCGTTCTCCACGCAACTCTGCATGATGCCGCATGGCGACACTGTTCGTCTGCACCTTCCTGTGCTCCCAAGCATGTCAAAGCTGCACAGGTCCGGGCACTAGCAACAACTGCCCGCATCACAAGCTAGAGTCACAACCAAAGGGGAATCCGGCCACTGTACATTGCCAAACCCGAACGAACATTTGAGACAAGGTACCCTCCCCACTCAGCCGTTTAGCAAACAAGGACTTCTATGAATCGTTTAATCACTGCAACAAATGAATTCGAACTTGGCCCTCTTGCCCCTGCTCACTCTGGGTGAGTTGCCCGCACAGCACTATATTCGCAGGCCTGCACGTTTATGCAGGCCATCACCTAAAGCTCCACACTATAATCTCGTTTCTGCTTTGCTATGAGGTAAAACATATGAAGCGCCCCAAAACTACATCTGCACTTCTTCCATGCACAGCCTGGACTTCGACCCAAAGTGGAGGCCCCTTCCCCACCACTGTGCACCACCACAGAATATGATGTGGAAAAGACAAAGCTGGCAAACATGCACATGCACATGAGGAAGTAGCAAGAAAAATTCCAAGGAGCACCAAAAAATCCCCAAGCAGTTCCAACCCATGGACCAGAGCAATCCTTTGGGGTCAACAAGGAACCGGACTTGTTGATGTCTTCTTGCAAAGTAGGGACCATCAACCATTGACTGGCCTGCTCGATGCTGCCTGCCATGAAACGCAAATTGATCAGCACTAAAGAATGGCAAATAAGGAAACAATTATACAAGCAGGTCCATTGTCCTTGACAAGCACATGTGTAGTGCCAAGGCCTAGACTGCACAACCTGGAGGGAGCTCCCAGCCCACATATATTCCTTTTTTCATGCTGTACTGGCCAAACAGCAAATGAAAATTCAAATTCAAATTCACCTGCAAAGTGTGCCAGGCGCACTGCCATGGGAGCTGCATAGATAGGCAGGCCTTATCTCCAAACAAGGGCATAGATCAGCAAATGCCACTCTCAGCTGAAAATAAAGAATCATGGTCCTGTTGTCGGCAACAGTTCTGTTGACTCTTGTCAATGCATAAATGCTATCGATCACTTTTGAAAGGTAAGTTGTGCCAAAGCAACAATGACTAGCAGGCACTCACAATCGCCCTTGTACTGAGACAGGCCTGAACCGTCTCAAGCCCCTGCCTCCTCTTGCATCAGCTGTTTGGAGCTCTTGGAGAAAGCTTTCCTAAGGCTGCCAAACATTGATTTCAGGCTGCGCAACTGCCTGTCACCACCCTCCGACTTCGCACTGTCTTCCCTAGTGAAGCGCTTCCTCTGCACCTTGACCACCTCGCTAGGCAACATAGGGGCCTTCGAAGTTGGCTCATTCTCTGGCACAGGGGAAGGCGGGCTGAGGGCTGCCCTGCAGGCAGATGGGCTCACATTTATATGCTCCTGGAAAGCAGATGGAGAGTCGCCTTCCAATGCAACCCCAGATGCACTCCTGGAAGGGCCAACAGGCACTGGGAACAGGTCTGGTGGGTTGTGCTGCTGCTTGTTCAGCTTCTGGCCACCATGCCGACTTGGTTTCAGACGTTTATGCATCTTGTGCCACATGCTGAGCAACAGGGGCTTCTTCGATGCCTTACTACCAGCTGCAGATGGCATGCCCACTGGCGAGGTGGTTCTTTCCTCAACTGTTTTCATGTTGTCATTGCCTGCTCCAACACCCTTGCCCACAAAGTCACAGTGGGTGAGTGCAGGGAGTCCAGGTACTGCAAGCTTCCCAATGCGACCCTCCATCGCTGGCTCCTCAATAGCTGCTTCTTCAGCCACATCAGCACTCTGCCTACTTGCTTCATCTGGCGATGTTGGGATGGATTCCATAGTATGAGCTGTTACAAAAGTGTCATCAGTGTGCAAGGGAAAGCCAGATGAAGTTGCAGTCCTCATTGGGAAGTCGTTTTCTGAGCTTGAGATTTCAATGCCTAGCTCCATTTCCTGCTGGGCATATCTCCCTTTGAGATTGCTGGCCAAAAGAAGCTCGCCTGACAGCGTTTCTTTACCCCAGCAAACAGCAATGCCGCCATCAGCCACCTTTGACAGAACAAAGGCCATGAGCTCCCAAGCCCGAAAGAGCCTCAAGTGACGCAACATGTTCTCCAGCACCAATATCAGAGCGTGTCCTTCGACAATTCCCACGATGGCACACCGTGATGATCCATGTGCAGTGCCAGTGCGTGGCCTTAGAGACTGCAGCACAACCTCCAACTCCAAAATGAACTGCACCAAGTTTTCCTTCCATGCCCATTTTTGTGCTTCGAGGTTTGAAATGAAGACGTCTGCCCAAGAACTGGTGAGATAATTCATGGACATGACAGGACGAGACTGTGACTGCGCTTCTCCAGATGGATGAGAGTAGTACCAACCAGATCCAGACCAACCCTTTGAGCCAGACGATGGATCATGTGACAAAGAGCCCTGCAAGTCACGCTCCTTCCAGCCTAAAGATTGTGTCTCAGCTGATTCCATGCGGCGTTTCCGCACACCACCTTTATCTCTCACCCCTGAATACTCGCCAAAAAACTGCCCCTCTTGGCTTGCAGCTTCGATCACCTTGTCATATATTCTGTTTCCATCTCTTGCAGCTAGTTCTGGCAAGACACACAAGTGCCCAGGAAGACCGGCAGCAGCATTACCTTCAAAGTCACTCCCTTGCACAAAGAAGTCAATAACCCCCACCTCAGATGTGGCGATCTCAAACCTGCAGGCAGAATCCGTTGCCAATATTCACTTCTACAGCACCAGCAATTGCAAAGATGCTAGTTATCAACAATGCAAAAGCCCACAAAAATACAATAACATTGTCAACAGAAAACGGCCAGAGATGTGCACGCAATCAAAATTTGGATCACAACATTTACTTTCACTGGCCTATGACCACTACCTCATTGGCTCTCCTGCTGCTCCAGGTAGCTGCTGCCTAAAGATCTCTGCACCTCCAGCCATGCCCACCAATTCAAGGACATGTTGGAAGACCGTTGGACTGTCAAAAACCACTTCGACAGAGGTGGCGGTGTTGACTGGCACAAAGGGGGGCCTGATCAATGAAATGCCTGGAAGAACATCAAGCACCTGCGGCAAATTTGGTGTGGAGCCCTGCAGCAACAACAATACAAACTGCCTGAGGGCAATGCAACATGACCTGGAGACAACTGAAAGACTAAAAAACACAGCTGCTCGCAACCTTGGATTATGAGCGAGTCTTTGACACTGTTTACCAGACATCAAAGTGTTCCTGCATCGTGATACAGGTAGCAGGCCATTAACGACAGTGATACTTGATCACCTTCTCTTCACTGCACAAATAGTTTCATTGCAGAAGGCTGGACACCACACAGAAAGCACTGCACTTGTATCATGCACATATTTCAAGGCAAACACAACCAGTATGAGGGGCAAGCACCAGAAACAACCCAAGTGAGTCGAACATGCCACCCGGAGAGAAGACTGCAACCCCCTGTACCATGGTCACCATACAGCGCGCAGTGCTGGTATTGCTTGTCAGCAATGGCAACAACAGTGTCACTGTTGTCACTGTGTGGCGCTATAGCCTGCCAGCAATTCTTGAAAAAGGGGAGGGGGAATGACCCCAAGAAGAGTTGAAAGACCCTTTCACTTAATCTTGTCGTTGAACGCCTTCTAATGCTGAATTCAGGATGAGCTTGGAGGCCATGATGGCCCATGCCAGAGCATAATGCAAGGGTCCAACGCCCTAGTCAGCCCTTGTGCCAAAGTGATGGGACCCCCCAGAGCACAAAGGCCACCAGCGATCACATAGGCCCCAGCAGCGTCTGTGGCTGGTCACTTCCCACAAAACCAGGCCTCAGTCTTTGCAAGCCCTCCCTAACAGCAGCGCTCTGGTCTACTGCCCTGAATGGTTGGCACACTGCCCAAGGCCAACAACAGCAGTGCAGTGTGGCCTGAACAATTCTGATGTGACCATGGGGGATTAGACGATAATGTGGTCCTCCATGAAGGCATGCCCGCCACCAGGACTGTCATTCCCGACACTGCCGCTACCGTTGTCGCCGCTGTAATGAATGCGGCGGTCAGTCCTTGTAGCGGTAGCTTCGGGTCTCAGCCACTTTCGTGGTCCCTGTGAACAGAGAGCAACTTGACCTCCCTCTTCGCATTCCATGCCAGGAGGCGAGGCACCCGCGACAAGATACCCGGGTCGGAGACACGAACAACCCCAAAGCAGGCTCCACCACAATTGCACGAGCCAGCCCCGCCGCCTGGACGCCGCCCACCGAACCCTGTAACCCCGATGCCACCACGAGGCCATGAACATCATAAGTCATCGCGAGAAGGCGGCATTCACGCTTGAAGGCAATGAGGAGACAGGAGCGCAGTCATCGTCTGCACGGCCGTCCTGCCCGAGCAGCATTCGTCAACGTGGCAACACGCTGGCGGAGAGCGCTCCCGTGACGCTTCTGCCAGAGCGTCAGCGCCGTGCGTCAATATCATGAGAGCCAGCCGAGCGGGGGGGCAAGGACCGGGCCCCTTCACAGGCCGGCCGTGACGACCCCCAATGGATTCCCTAGAATGTCATGTCACACATGTCACCAATGGCCCTTCCCGCCCGCCCCCCCCCCCTCCTTCAATCCATTGAAAACCCCGCCGCACCCACCAAGGCCGCCGAGCGCCTAGAGTCCGCGGACGCCTTGGACACTAGCGAAACGACTGGGCTGTCGTCTCCAAGGATCGGCCCCCTGGGACCTTGCCGGGAGGTCTTGGCGATGTCCACGTACAGGTCTGCGCGCTGGCCGCCACCACTAGCACAGGGCTGCGCAACGTCCCCCCCACAGCTGCAGTCGCAGCCGCCGCCGGCCGCCTCCATGTCCAGCCCGGCTTCAGCCAGCCGGCCTCCCTCCTTTTCCCACCCAGATCCGTGGAGGAGCCGAGGGGGCCGTGCCTTCACAGGTATGTGTAGTGCTGGTTCGGTCGCCCAGTACATTGCGACGGGCGAATATCTTTCAACATAGTGATCCGTGCAACAAGCGCGGGGAGCAGCCCGGTGGTGGGTTACGTTGAGTGCCCGAACACTCTCCTGGCCACAGGGCAGGCATGCGGATCTAGTTACGTGGCCCCCTGTGCGAGTCCGAGCGCTCCGGGTTAGGGCCCTTCATGTGGTGGGTGGCATGCAGAAGTCAGCATCCAGTGGGTGATCACTATGGCAGCCAACCCAACAGAATATGTTAGTCCCTCTTGTCTTTTCCGTGTGGACACCTTCTTCCGCTGGCAAGGCCAACGCCGGTCACTTGAGTCAGTGTTTCACGGTTTAGGTCTCCGGAAACAAGATGGGATCCACACAAAAAGACAAAGTGACAAATCTCATGCCGCCAACCAATTGCTAGAGTATTGCTCGAGTTACAGCAAAATGTATGGTAATGAACAATCATCTTTATTTTAATGGTACTCAGTCTGGCATATTCACAACAATGTCCAATGACCTCACTCAATGGGATGGCCCGGGTATGCCACCGTTTTCAGTCATAGAAAACACATTTTCTGCAAGTGCTATTAAGGAATTTGTACACTTTAGTGCGGATGCACACAAGAGGCATGGGAAAGTGCTGCAAAATTTGCAGAACATTATGTAAAAATAGGGCTCCATTAATTGAGTCAGATGTTAGCAAATGGGGAATTGAATAGTCAGGATATAGGAAAGGTGATGACTTAATCAGCTAATCAATCCATCCATTTATCCATTCATCCATCCAAGGCACAGGTGTCATTGGGCTCGAATTGTGTGGGTTACTGAAAAGCTCGGTACTTCGGTGTCGACACCTCGGTGAACCCCAGTGTTGTACTTCTTCCGTCCGGAATTAAATAAAACAATTTGTTTGAGAGGTCGCATTTATATCAGACGCTTGCCCATTTTCCTTCAAAATTGCAGCAGAGCACCCTCTAGAAGCTCAGTAAGTGCTGCCAAATTTTTATGGAGAACGGATAAGTAGTACTTATTAAGTACTGGTAATATGACAGTACTTTAAACCCTTGTGACTCCAGCCAAGAACTCGAATCTTGTCAAGGTCTCGCCGAACAGCCCCCCAACAGGGTTTTTGACGAGGTAACCTTGTTACGCGCACCAGCCTGATGTGGGAGACGTCCTACTAATGGCTCTTGGTGTGGGGGACGCCCTGCCCAAGGCACGTACTATTCCTCACCCACTGTAACCTTTATCCATATTAGGATACGGGAGTAGGAGGGGTGGTCCCGCCTAGGTGCCCTGTAAGGACCTAGGTGCCCGGCGAGGTGGGTCCGCGGCTAAAAGAGGGCAGGAACCCCACACCCACATCCTATTCGTAACATTTGGTTTCGGAGCCGCCTGAGGGTGGCGGCCACGCTTCCACCTGGGAGCGCGCGAGAGCACAAGACGCCGGAGCCCTTCCCCGGCCTCCTCCATGGAGGCTGAGGAATCGGAGGAACAAGCCCGGGATGGGCAGTGGGAAGGACAAGCCCGGGATGGGCAGGCGATCGAAACAGCCCGGGATGGGCAAGGAACTGAACAAGCCCGGGATGGGCCAGGAGGTGTAACAGTCCGGGAGGACATGGCTGGACCCTCCACAGCCACATCGGCACCCGCAGCAGAAGATGAGCCGATGGAAGAAGTGGATACTCCGCCGGCGGCGGAGAAGACGCAGGAGCAAGACCAGGACGCAGAGGCGGCGGCGACGTTGCTGAAGATCCCTGGTATCAAAGAGCTTCTGCAGAAGATGGCGGATACCGCGGCCGAGAAGGCGAGAGCGAAGCGGGATGAAGAGACCGCCGAGAGGATCGCCTCGCTGGAGATCGCCGTCAACAAGGCCAAGAAAGAAGCTCGAGAAAAAGAGCTGGCCATGAAGAAGGCGAAGCAGCAGAGCCGCGAGGCCTAAGAAGCCAAAACCTCCGCCGAAGACCAAGTCAAGGCGTTGAGTGACCGCCTCCTGAAGCAAAAGCAGCGGGCCCAGGAGGCAGAAGAGAGAAGCGCCCAACAGGTGGTGCCAGCTGTGAGGGCCCCCAGTCCGTCGGAGCTGCCCATGCCAACCAACCCAGAGGAAGACTGGAAGGTTGCTGGCAAGCAGCGCTCCAAGCGGAAGAGTCCATCGCCAGGTGAGCGGCCGATGGAAAGTGAGAAATCTCCATATCAATGCCGGGAGGCCAAAGCCTTAGGGCGAGTTGAGAGAATGCAAGGCCGGAAGGTCAAGATCCCGGAGCTACGGCTCAAATCCCAGGTGTATGTGAGAACACCTAGTGGATCGGACGGGACCGGAGATGAGTCGCTCACAGAAAGCGCTCAAGCTGTTTGCGGAAAAAGTCCGCCAAGGCCGGGAGGCCATAATTGGAGCCCTCGGAGGCCTGCGCTACCAGAATGGGGGCCGGGTGAAAGCTCAAGGGTGCTGGAGTTCGTTCTAGACACTCGAGATCCATATAGCCGGCAACCACCGTGCCGTGCAATGTGGACAAAGTTCCACAGTGATCTCGTCGATGAGCTTGACGAGGGATGGCGGATGGCCGCCGACCAGTTTGGAGAAAGGTTAACCACCGCCAGACGGGTTAGAATACAAAGGTGGTATGGTCCTGGAATGGCAGATCAAATTGCCAAAGAGGACCCAAATTGGCCAGAAAAGATGGCCTTTGCGCTCAGGCATATCCCGGAACCATGGGATTTGAGCGAGGGGAGTCCAGAGAGACCAGACCCTAATGATCCCCACGAGCGGTGGGAGGAGATCTCGGAATTGTCGTTCTCATCATGTGCTTCTCCTTTGCCGGGTGATAAGTCAACCCGTGCACAAGTGCATAGGATGGAGAAGGAGAGACGACGGATTCGTAACCGAGATCGTTTTGCTCGGGCAAAGAAATTAGACGAGCAAAAGGCCAGAAAGGCCAAACAGCGGAGAGAATTGAAAGCGCTGCGACGTGAGCGGGATCGTCAACTGAATCCTGAAAAGTATGAGCGTAAGCGAGCTCACAAACGCCAGCGCAAGGCTGAGATCAAGCGGTTTTTCTCCGCAGGAGGCAGCCAAAAGGCACAGCGCCTGGAGGTACCGCCCAAGGTCGATGAGCTGGACCCGGCCGAGCAGGCTAAGGCCTTTGCCCGTATTGCCAAGGAGGGGACCTCCACCCGCTGGGCAGACCAGCAGGACAGTAGCGGCAGTGACAGTGGTGTAAACCACCCTGCCCGCTTTGTCCCTATCCAACCGGAGCAGGTATCGCCATCGGTTGTGGTAACCAGCGGTCCTAAGGTGCAAAGGATGCCGGAGAGGGAGACCCCGCTTGGAGAAGCAAAGGCGAAAGAACAGCCTGATAAGGCAAAAGACCCGCCTGCAGAGGCGAGAGTACAGCCTAGAAAGGCAAAGGAGGAATCCAAAGACCCGCAAAGGCCAGTTTCAGGTAATCATCCTGTTGAACTGTCTTTGCTGCGACCTGTTGTGAAGAATACACAGATGCGTAACCGTGCAGAAGTTGGTGATTCTGCTGGTAACGATGAGATTGTGTATCTCGGTTCAGCAGATGAACCTGCCAGTCCAATTCCCCGGGAAAGACGGGAGACATATGAGATCCTGCAGAGGCAGGAAGCTGCTTTGCAGAAAGCAAAGGCGGATGCAGAGAAAGCTGCACAGCTTCGTTCCTTGATGGGGGATGAAGACTATGCAGCATATCTGGAGCTGCAAGAAGCAAAGCAGATTTCTCTGGGACGGCAGGAAATTGCCTATAAACCGGCGAAACCGGGGCCTGGATACCAGGAACGCCGCGCCCAGCAAATGGCGGCTGATCAAAGAGGACGCGCCAAGGTGCCGCCCGAGGCTGCAAAGCCCACCCCAGTGATGCGTGTTCCTGTCATCCAGGACACGAGGGGCTTTTGGGATACGCTGGGCGCCTTTCATGACCCTCATGGAGGGGTATACTTTAAGGGGTATTATCATCCCCGTGGAGGACATGCCCCATACAGGGCCCAAGTCCCAAGGGACGCCCTCCAGCGTATACCCGGGAAGCTGCGTGGCCTCTTTGATGCGCAGCAGACGGCACTGGGGATATACGTGCCAGAGGGTTAGGAAGCAGCCATGGAATGGCAGGCCATCCAGAGAACTGGCCGAAAAGTCCCTGAAGAGGGATCGGTGCAAATGCCCCCGGGACCATCGATGCAGGCAGGTCCCTCCACACCGGCTCGTCCAGTGGCTCAGCCAGAAACGGCGCCAAGACAGCCGGTGCGGCCTTATACAATGGGGCAGGCTGGACAGCGGACATCACAGCCTCCTGTGCAAACGACGCAGCAAAAGATTCAAAGGCTGCAGGAGATGTCTCCATTTGCGCCGGAGTCAGCTGTGTATCCGCCAGTTCGGTATTATCAGCCAGGGATGGCGGCACAGCCCGGGAGGGCATATCAACCCGGAAGGGTACCGCAGGCGGAGATCGGCCCAAGACAAGAGGAATACTCAACACCCGCTTACAGTGGATCATCCCATCCATCCGGATCAGGAGGTTACGAGAGGGTGTACGAGTACCCGCCCGGTCATTTCCAGACCCAGGAACCTCCACATGAGGAATTTCTGTTTGGGCTGGAGGGTGATCAGGCTGTTGAGCCACATCGGGCGGAAATGGGGCCTCCACCGACTCCGGAGGGGTACAATCCCCAAGGGCCGGGTTATACCGGTCAAGCCTATTTGGCAGCGGCGCAGGAGATTCCATATGCGCCAGTTTATTACGAACCCGGAAGGGAAGCTCAGGTGAGCATGAACATGCCTAAGATGAACAGTCAGGGCATGAAACCCCCCAAATGGAATGAAGATAAACAGGCCTTAACCAAGTGGTTACAAGAAATCATCATGTATTTCAAAACCACTATGGCACCCCGGACACAATGGGGATGGATAGCACTGAATACTCTTGAAGAGTCAGTGAAACATGGCCTACTAGCCCAGTTGGGACACATATGGGGGATAACAATTGATGCAGAAGTCCTCTCACAGCCAGACTTTCAACTGTCATGGGAACAGTTTAAGTATGGCATGGAGACACTTTATGATCATAAATGTTCCGACTTCGAAATTCGGTCGGAAATAGCAGCCTTTACAAAGGCAGGGACCTCGGGTCCCGATACAATCAAATACATGCAGTTCTTGGAACAAATGTTTCTCAAGTGTGAAAACGAACCTGATGATTTTTCCAAGTTGCATGCATTGTATACTGGACTCCGTCCAGATATTAAGAGGAAATGCCTCTTAAATAAAGATGATGAGCAATGGACCACTTATGCCAGCCTGAGGGCGCATTTATATAAAGTGGGACCAACATATGACTAAGAATACAAGGCATATGGCTCTCGTCGAAATGAAAGCCGGGATGGCAAACCGCACACGAGTAATCGTCTTGCTCCTAACAGAGTTATTCAAAAATACCACGCATTGAAAGTGGATCGTCGTGGCAAACCAGTTTTGAATAACAGACCGAGAGGTCAAGGAGGGACGATTTACAAAAGTTCTCGTGTTGCTATGAAAATGCAGCCGCAGGCTTCGCATGGGGAGCAGAACTACGAGCCGCTGGCCGATATCCGCGACCCAATGGAAGAAAAGATGGTCACCAACAGTGCGCAATTACGCGACACAACGTTGGAAGTCTTGAAGCGGGCTGGACGCTGTTACAAGTGCTTCAAGCCCTACTCAGCTGACCATCCCCCCGAATGCGAAGGGCGTGGAGTACTCCCGCAGATGCCGGTGAGTCCCGCTCGCAAACGCGTGTCAGCGTTACATGCTTCCACCAAACTGTGTTTGGCAATGCGAAAGCATAACATCACCAGTGTGAAACTGCGAAATGCACCGATGGATGTGCGCATGAATGCAGCACCGGTGATTCCTGTTCCGAAAGTGCGAGCTGCACAAATTGCTGTGAAACGTGTGATGAAATTGTCTCACACACCGGCGCAGCCGGACAGGACCAAAAAGGGTCCTCGCAGTGACCTCGATCGTTCTGATCGCATGTTGCATCCTACGCATTTTCAGCATATTCAATCACTGATTGCATATCGTTTCACACTCGATGCATGTGCCAACCCCAATGGGGATAATGCACTTTGCGAACGATATTGCTCAAGAGCCGACAGTTTCCTACGGAAACCACTCGCTCATGAATTTGCGTGGATTAATCCACCTTTCCAACAGGCAGCGTCCTTCTTGGACCATTATTTTGCGGAAAGAGCCAAAGCTCCTACACAAGTAGGCGCATGTATATTACTGCCTGCATGGCGAACGTTTACGGACGATCCCCGGTTGCGCACCTTGCGCATTCTGGTACATTACCCAAAGGGTACCCGGTTGTTTACACAACCGCAGGATGATCGTCCTGGTCGCAAGGAAATGCCTGGCATTCCTTGGCCTGTAAACGTATATTATCAACCCTTTGTGGGATCAGCGGAACACCGCATCAGAGGGGTCTCACAAGACCAGCCTCGTTTGACGTTTACCGGCCAGGTCGGGCACCAGCCCGCCTCAATTCTCTTTGATACCGGGGCAACTGGCACCGCGTACATCAACCCGACGTGTTGTCGTCGGTTAGGCTTAAAGCCCTGTTCGCCACATGCACTGTCTAATCGACAGCTTCGTCGCATTAATCGCCTTCGCCGTATGGCACGTGCGACGCGACGTATTGTGGATCCCACGGAGTTCTCCACACCTCCACGTGTGGATGATCCTCACATGGAAAGTGAAGCGTTATATGGACGGACATCTGGGTTGACGCCCCTTTGACTATTCATATAGCGACATACCCGTTGTTCGTCATTGACCTTTCTGACGATTATGACATTATCCTCGGCGACAATTGGCTCTATGAGCATGCCGGTGTCATTGATTATCGCCGTGGTCAAATCCGTGTCGTTTCTCGTGGACGTGAGATTACTCTTCGTAGTACTCCCCGTTCCACTGTTTCTCCTTCCTTACCGGCCCGCCGGTTGGGTCATTTGTGTTCGCTGGGTTTTGCTCGTCGAGCCTACCAGCGTGGTTCACCATTGCGCTTGGTTTTGGTTCGCCGGGTCGGCGACCTCCCTGAGGGGGACGCACCCCACACGCCGGGAGATCACAACTTACGCCGCTCCACCAAAGACGCATCACAGCCTTGGAGGAGCATAAAGACCGTTCTCATCTAACTCCTCGAGGGATTACCTCCCTGCATGTGAGGAGGTCATTAATCATCCCATTGAGGAAGGGACCAAACCGGGTTAAGCTTACCAGCTCTCGTATACCCGAAGGAAATGGAGGGAGATCCGATCACGTGGATTACCGCTGGAGGAAAGTGTCTGATTACGGAGCAGAGTCCCCTTTGGGGCCCCCGCATTTTCGCTCCTAAGCCGCATGGCGCCTCCGGAATGCGTGTATTGTGATTACCGGCATTGAACAAAAGCCACTATCATATCAAGTGGCCCATCCTTTAGATACCCTATTGGATCAACTGCAAGGAGCCAAGGTGTTCTCGGCTATTGACTTGCAGCAAGGGTACTACCAATTACGGATCGATAAGGCAGATTGTGCCAAAACGGCATTTGTTACGCCATTGGGCTTGTACGAGTTCAAAGTACTTCCCTTTGGACTTGCGAATGCCCCTGCGATATTCCAGCAGACGATGTACCATATATTTGGTGATCAACTTGGCAAACACGTCCTAGTTTACCTGGACGATATCTTGGTGTTTAGCCGAACTGCTGAGGAACACATACAACACCTTCGGCAGGTGTTAGAAGTGTTACGACAGCAAAAGTTATACTGTCGAATGCACAAGTGTTAGTTCAATAAGGAGGAGATCTCCTACCTGGGACACATCGTGTCTCAAGAAGGAATTCGCCCAGATCCCGAAGGGATTGAAAAGGTGAAGAACTGGCCTGTACCTCAGTGCGTGAAGCACGTACAGCAGTTCCTCGGACTGGCAAATTACTTTCGAAAGTTCATTCG